>ML811086.1:57155-121711 GCA_009831015.1 Picea engelmannii | reverse complement strand
ATTTTTTCAAGAGTCTCAAACAACATCAGTTGTAAATCCATACCCTTTGAGTAAAAACACCCACTAAAATGAACACTAAACTTAAAATGTACTAGAATTTGTTTCTAGGGTTCACAAACAAGTTTAGGTTTAGGGCCTTGGATTAGGATTTGAGAGATAATTCTCCAAGGCCATTGAACAAACAAAGAAATATGATTTAGGGAGATTCAAATCCAACTATCATATAAGTATAGTCGGGAAGATCCTCTCACACAGGAGTCAAACACTAGGTTGGGTAAAGGAGAGACGAAGAGATTACCCCTCTGAAGCTTGAGTGAGAGTAGTGGAGAGATCAAATATTGGGGTTTTTTCCTAAAGTGAAATTGACTCATCTAGCGTCAATACTCTAGGAATTTTGAACCTGGATGAAGTTTTACTTAAGTGATATTGTCCCTCTTGGCATCAGTCCTCTGGAATCTTTGGACCTATTTTGAGATTTTCTAAAGTGACACCAACCCCTTTGTAGATAGTCCTATGGAAAATCTTTGGGTTTTGTTACCCTGCCCATAGGTTCAATCTCAATTGTCGACTATACCCCACAGGCGCTAACTATGAGTTGGTATCCTTAGTTTCTTTTCCTAGGTATCTTAGAGGTGACTGCAGGGGTTTGTCATGGTACCTGAGACAAATTTCACATCACACTTTTCAATATTGCTGGAGGGTGCCTTGCGAAGCAAGGGTGCTTGCACTAGATAAGGTTGGTTAGTGGAGGTCGAGATAACTATTTCTCATTCCTTCGTTCATTAGTATCAAGACTTAATCAACTTGTGTTGGTATCCGGAAGGTCCCTTTCCACTTTTCCATTGGTTTAGACTCAATACCGTATCCACCTGAGCTGAAGTGTTGGAGAAGTTGTTTTCTTGTGATGTTTTTCTTAGGGATTTTTAGTGGAGTATTGTTTTGTATAGTTGGCCTTAGGTTTTTTCAGTATCACCACTTATGGATCATTGATTCATGGTGGTCGACCAACCACTCTACTGGTTGGGAAGGACCCTTGGTATTTCTTTTGAAAGTGTGGAGACACTTTCTATAAGGCGTGGGTTTTTATACCACTGGTTCACCCGAGTCAGTGCATGATACTTTTATGGACATGTAAAATCCTGCAAGGGATGAACCTATGCATAAGAAATTCATGGCCAAAGTTCTTGAGGATACCAACCAAGGAACCCCTGCCCAAGGGGATTCTTGTGCTTTTCCTTTCTTTGGAAACGTTGGTTCCCCATTGGCGAACAATTTGAAAATTCCTAGGTTGAATGTAGGAATACCAGTTTGGTTGTGGGCCACTCTGAATGTCTTGAATTCTCTTGATGCTTCTCAGATAAGCACTCTGTGTCATGGGCATCATATATATGCTGATCCTTCACCTTATGCATCCAAGAAGTCTACTCCTTCCCCTTATCCCTCTTATGGTGAAATTTTTTCTACTAGTAACCAAAAGTCTAAAAGGAATAGAAAGAGGAAGAGTAAGAATAATAAGTCACCAACATATTCTATTCATGTTGGATACTTGCCACCAGCCACTACGAGTCATGTTGGGGGAAAACAACCAACCACTGTGAGTCATGTTGGGGGAAAGCAGCCAATCATTGGGAGTCATGCTGGAAGCATGATTCTAATCACTACGAGTCATACTGGAATTGGTTCACCAACATCTGCAAGTCATGTTGGAGATAGGTCAACAACCTCTACGAGTCATGTTAAGAACAAGCAATCGACCTCCGTAAGTCATGTTGAGGAAAAGAAAATGGCCTCTGCAAGTAATGCTGGGAGTGAAATTCTAGTCACTGGTGGTCATATTGGACAAACATCACCAACCTATGCATTTAATGTTGGATATCAACACCTAGCCACTACAAGTCATGTTGGGGGAAACCCACCAGCCACTACAAGTCATGTCGGGGGAAACCCACCAGCCACTGCAAGTCATGTTGGGGGCATTGATACGGTTGAGAATCCTAGATGTAAGCCCAAGTTTCCTTGTAATATTTTTAAGGGATATCATCTTACTCATGTGTTCCATGCTATTGTCATGGTAGAAAGAGCGTGGTATTTATATGAAGGTCCTTCTAGTTCTGTGTCGTCCTTAGATTCCCAACAATCTAATCAATCATTGGTTGAAGAATTGGTTGTGCTGATGCAATCTTCGACCGATAACACTCTCATTTTTGGGGGTGATGCATCTCTTGACCATGTTGTATCACACCCTATTCAATCAATGGTTGAGGAAGTGGTCATTTCGATGCAATCTTTGACCGATCCCACACTTCTCTTAGAGAATGACTAGTCTTCCAAAGTGGGGCGACGTAATCTTCAGTCAATCCCACTCTTCTTTCAGGGAGTGATGCGTCTTTTGACTATATCTTTAGTATTTCTAGTTCAGTACCTTCTAAGCAAGGGGGCATTCCAATCTCTTCAAGTACACCCCCTCCAAGTCATAATATGGATTCCTTTGATTGGAATGATCTTGTGGAGCCTCAACTTCCTTCTTCTGCACTTTTCTAGATAACGGTTATGGTTGAATCGATGTTGAAAGGAATTCGTTGATGTATTGTAAATGAAGGATCTTATGCAAGTATTTTATCCTCCCAGAATTAGAAAGCATTGGGTTCTCCCAAGCTTATGTCATCTACTAGTGAGCTGATGGATTTCGATAGAAAACCTAGTGAATGTCTGGGGATTCTTCCTGATTTGTCTATCATGTTAGTCGAGAAGATTGTTCTAGTCGATCTATTAGTGGTTCGAGGCCCTTTAGACTTTATTATGCTTCTTGGGTCTGATTATGTTTATGCTATGAAGGTTGTGGTGTCTATTCTCTTTCATGTGATGCATTTCCCTCACAATGGAAGCATTGCCATTATTGATCATCTTTCATATGATAATCACCATCCTATTTCAATTTCAACTCAAGTTTTCCCTTTTTGTGTTCCTAGTGTTTGAGTAGACTCTTCGCCACCAAGGGTGAATTATGTGGCATCTTATCCTCGATGTTCAAATGTGATCTTTATATTTATGTTCACCTTCTCAAGACAAGGTCTCGACCATTGATCAGGTATTGTATCTAATGGGGGCATGTAAACCCTTGCTTCTCCCTATTGGCCCGAGTAATCTAGTGTTTCCATTTTATTCTGATGTTACTGTTTGTGAGACCTCAATCCCTGGTATTTGTGTGTTGTTGAGCCCCAGTTTCATGGATGTTGAGTTACCTTCAGATGAGGCTATCCTTGAAGCTATGATTATGGATCTTCGACCTCCCCTTGAAATGGAAAATGTACATGTTGGTTACCAAAGAATCCCTTGGCTTGACCCTAGAAATGGGATCTACCTAGAGAACTACTATGCATAAGTTGCAAGGATGTGTTTCCCTCTGTATATATTGTACTTTTAGGATTTCTTGTTTTCAAGTTTCATATCCCTTAGCACATGTTTTTATTAGAGGTTTCTATATTGGACTTATCAAATTATGGATAAGTGTTTTTGGTCCTATATACTATTAGGAAATGAGAGACACTTCCACACTAAACCTAGTATAGGAGAAGAATAATTTAATCAAGAACGCAAATGACAAAGCAATCACATAGTACATAGAGATTTTACCCTAGAAACCCAAACTGGGAAAACCAACATCCCTTGAGCATTTTTGTTCTCTTCTTGTCTTATTCAATCTGAATAAAAGGTTACATGTCTAACCTTGGTCCACACCTAAGACAAAATCGAAATCATACCCTATTTCCTATGCAGGAACAACCTTGTAGCCAATATGGCTTACATATACATGACCAACAACCTACGATTTATTGATGAATTATCCTTTACAACCTTACAACATGCCTCTTTATAGGCTTTACAATAGGAAAAAACCTAAATACTTGGCACCCAAAAATGGTTACAGATCCATGCAGATCATTGGCTACAATTCTCGTGAATCTCGACATTCTGTTACAGTCGACTCCAAGTCATATTACCAGTCGAATACCAATCGGCCTTCATTCGGTCTTCAGTTGGTCGCCACACACCCGCTTGTTGACCTCATGTTGGTTGACCTCTTCGACTTGTTTTCGATTCATTTACCATGTCGAACTACCTTGACATTTGACTTTGAATTTACCCGATTTAATAACCATGACCTTTGACTTGTTGTCGGTCCCCCTCGACTTCAATCTTCAGTTGATCCACCTTGACTAGACTTTCAATACAAAAAATATAATAACCCAACATTCTCCCACTTGTTGTCTTCTTTGTTGAAACAAGAGATTCCTGAAATTTTGTTCACAGACCCAGGGCAACAATTCCCATTGTGTCTCTAGACAAAGAGAAGTTCATAGCACTCACATACTTGGTCAACGAGTCTGTCATGTTTTCCAAGGTGTCTACTTTCTCCAGAAACACCTTATTACTTTCCACCATGTCTCTTATGAAATGGTATATCACATCAATGTCCTTAGTCTTCGAATGATAAGTAGGGTTCTTTTCCAAGAATATTGCACTTTGATTGTCATAACTTACCTTCATAGCTCATTCCTCAAACTCTATTCCTGAACACAACCTTTGCAACCATACTGCTTCTTTGATTCCATGTGTGGCTGCCATGTTTTTATCTTCTATTGTTGAGAAGGATACGACTACATGTCGCTTACTCATCCATATTCTTTCTCCACCGAACATCTTGAATACATATCCGCTAGTTGAGCTCTATCAATCCATATATCTAGCCCAGTCGGCTTCAACAAATCCATATACATTTAATTTACAACTATCACCTTCAAGTATTCCTTGGTAGTGTATATCATAGTCCTTCGTGCCACACAAATACCTGAATACTCTCTTGAAAACTATCCAATTCTCCTTTCCCGGTGTTGTCATGTACATGCTTAACACTCCCATTGCATGGGAAATGTCTCATCGAGTGAAAACCATTGCATACATTAGACTACCAACAACACTTGCATAGGGAACACGTTCCATGTCCTCTATTTCTTCATGTTTCTTTGGACACTATTCAATAGTAAGCCTTTCTCCCATAGAAATTGGCACCTTCACTGGTTTGCAATCCTGCATGTTGAACTATTTCAGAACTATTTCAATATACTTCTTCTGATTCAACCAGATCTTTCTAGTGGGTCGATCTCTCTTAATATCCATTCCTAGAATGAAGTTAGTTGCATTGAGATCCTTCATGTCGAACTTGGAGGATAATTACTTATTCACCTCCTTTATTGCGTCCATGTTGTTTCCAATCAACAACATGTCATCGAAATACAAATATACATATATGAAATGACCACCTTCTTCCTTGGAATATATGTAGCGATCAACTTTTCTTCTCACAAATCCCAAACTAAGGGTGTATGTGTCGAAATTATGGTACCACATCCTTAGAGATTTCTTTAAACCATAGAGGGATCTTTTTAGTTTGCACACCAACTCTTGCTTTTCCTTTACTACAAATCCTTCAGGAAGTTTCATGTAGATTTCTTCTTCCAAGTCCCCATGTAGGAACGTTGTCTCCACATCCATATGTTTTATTTCCAGATCAAATGCTACTGCCAAAGGCAGTAGTACTCTAATGGTAGTTAATTTTTCAACAAGGGAAAAAGCCTCACTGAAGTCGACTCCCTCGACTTGGGAATAACCTTTCGCTACCAGTCAAGCTTTGAACTTCTCGACTTGTCCTATAACATTCGTCTTCTTCTTGAATACCCATTTGCTACCAACACGATTTATTCCACAAGGTAACTTGACTAAATCCCATGTCTCTTTCTTGTGCAAGTATTCCATCTCTTCAAACATGGAATCCTTCCAGAATTTACCCTCTTCCGATTCGATTGCCTCACCAACCGACTTGGGCTCATCGTCGATGGCAGTTAGTACAAATGTAGAATGGAAGTCTGGGGAACTATACCTTTCGACTAGTTTTCTTACTCTTTCTTACCTCCTTACCACCGAATGTTGTTCTTCCACCTCTTCCTCATATTCAATCGACTCATCTGAATCATCTTCTTTGTTCCTCAGTTCAAACAACACTGTCTCAAGATTATTCTCAGTCCGAACAACTTATTTAGGCTCGAACTTACCTCCTACTTATTTGAAGACCACATCTCGACTGTACATTGTTCTCCTTGATGGGTGATCCCATAGTTTATATCCTTTCGTTCCTTCTTTATATCCAATGAAAATACATTTGAATGCTTTCTTGTCCAACTTGCTCCTCTTTTCCTTTGGAACATGCACAAATGCATCACAACCAAATACTTTGAGATGTGCAACCGAAGGCTTCTTACCCAACCATACCTCTTGTGGATTTGTTTCGACTAAAGTTGAAGAAAGATACATATTCACCAAATATCTTGCAGTATCAGCAAATTTTTCAAAATTATGGCCATTGAATTTTTCTATCTCTATTCTTGAACTGCTTGTCGTTCTTTACCATGATCTTTAACACAATTTATGACTTACAACTCTTACTGTACCTAGGGTTTAGTCCTCATATTTAAGATCGTTAAATCAAGATCTAATGCACTAGTCAAAGAATAACACGAATCTACCACCACTTGTTAGGAAATGAGAGACACTTCCAGACTAAACCTAGTAGAGGAGAAGAAGAATTTAATCAAGAACACAATGACAAATAAATCACATGGTACAGACATATTTTACCCTGGAAACCCAAACTGGGAAAACCAACATTCCTTGAGTGTTATTTCTCTTGTTGTCTTATTCAATCTGAAAAAAAGGTCACATGTTTGACCTTGGTACACACTTAAGACACAATCGATATCATACCCTCTTGCATATGCAAGAACAAACCCATTGCCAATCCATCTTACATCTACATGACCAATAACCTACTATTTATTCATGTATTAGCCTTTATGGCCTTACAACACGCCTCTTTATAGGCTTTACAATAGGAAAAACCCTAAATACTTGGTGCCCAAAAATGGTTACAGATCCATGTAGATCATTGGCTACAAATCCCGAGAATCTAGGGATTCTGTTACAGTCAAATCCAATTCGTATTACCAGTCGACCTTCATTCAGTCTTCAGTCGGTCACCACACATGCACTTGCCAAACTCATGTTGGTTGACCTCTTTGAATTGATGTCGATGCTTTTACCATTTCGAACTGCCTCAAACTTTGACTTCGACTTTACCCGATCGACTAACCTCAACCTTCGACTTGTTGTCGATCCACCTCGACTTCGACCTTCAGTCGATCCACCTTGAATATACTTTCACTGCAAAGAATATAACAACCCAACATATTCAGGACTTTGGAGACATTTTCTTTGGTACCTTTTTGTTCCATATCGATCCATTCTTATAGGTAATGATCTCAAAACTGGAATATGGGTTGCATTTTCCCCTCCATTCATTTTTGCGTTATTTGTTTCCTATTTCATTTTTCCTTAGGATCAAACCCATTGAGTTGTGGCGTGGAACCTTCTCTACTCTTTAGAAGTGTCATAATTCATGTGGAAAAGCCTACCTTCCATGGGCATCCTAGTTTAGAATGTCTTTTTATTGTGGCACTCATGCTGCAAGTTTTCTACTAGGCTTGGGAGTCCTGTTTAGTCTCGCCATGACTTTGCGTTGAAGTTGAATATATTCTTCTCAATATTTTTCTAGCCATTACCTATAGGATTCCACCTAACACATGTTGATACTTACGTTAGAATTTCTTTGGATTATTAAATATGTATTGTGTTCTTTACTGGCATATAAGATAGGTTTCATTCTTCCTACACAATGCATCTGTCTGTATCAGTTACATATCTACCATAGGATCAACCCCATTCATTAGCGGAACTACACCTCTTAAGATGATTAAAGGTGTCGCTTATGAATGGTAGAGCTTACCTCTCCATGGTTGTCCTAGTTAGTACCTCACCAACATTTTTGACACCCATGTTGGAGTTTTTTTAGTAGGCTCAGAAGCCCTGTTTAGTCCCACCATGTCTTTACGTTGAGGCCTCATGACTTCCTCTCAATATATTGTTGGTTAACCTACCCATGGGGCTTCCAAAGATTTGTTGAGTTGTAATTGCATTGCATATTAACTGCTCACACATCTAGCCCTAATGTCGACTTCAACTTGTCATCATTGAACCATTTTTTTATGCATTCCTACCAATTTCTAGTCTTGAAATTTATGCCTTTACAAATCAAAACCTTTATCCTTGGAGGAGACATTCCCTTGAGTGTCCTTATTCGACACATGCTTCCTTGCATTGAGCATAGGTATGTTCCTTGCACTTTGGAACTAGTTTGATTTCCTGTGACACTATTTTTCTCCAATGTACTATAACACTCTTTTATTCTTTTTCAAGCTTTAATAACATGAAAAAAATAGAAAAAAAAAGAAGGGGGGGAAAGTGTCTATCTCTTTTGTTGGTAGTAGTCTTGTCACCCTTGAACAAAGCACATTCTTTGAGTCGATGTCTCAATATTTTGGGTTTAGTATGGATTTAGGATACTTTTTCTCATTTTTGAGTATAATATCCTTTGGTTAGTTATTCTTCCAACCATATGGAGCGTTTGTTTATGCCTCCTATATCACAAAAGTATCCCAATTTACAATCCATGCTACCTAAGTCACATAATTTTTCGTTCTTTTGTCCAAGGGAAGTTTAAGCCTAAGTCGACCATTTTGTGGAAGTATCTAACCTTTCAAGTCGACCTTCCCATGTCATTCAAGTACATATCATCATCACAAGTATCTTTGTATCTCACTCATGTTAGTATAGAAGGTTCACATTGACTTCTTGCTGGAAATTTTGTTCTTATCGACTTCGACACATTGCTCTGAGAGTATGAACTAGAGTTTCACCCTAGGCCTATTTCCATCATTGGTAGGCAACCTTGTGCTCAGCAGATGACAAACCATTTCTCTTGTGTAAATAATCGAATTCAACCACCTCAACGCCTTGAGGATAGTATAAATGAACCTTTGATGGCATGGATGAGGAGGACAACCTAGGTGCAATATTATACTAACGAATTTGCAAGCTTCCCTATTTTCCTTGATCCTCTACGTAGCACCCCCTTGTTCTGGAACTTGCTTTCCAATACTCTTTCTTCTCACTTATATGACCATAGGGTGTGTTCCTATCCCTTTTGCATCATTCGAAGAAGATCCATCTTATTGAGTTGAAGCTTGAAGGAGCAATGGAGGAACCTGGGCGGTTGGCTTCGAGGTAGTGTCGACGGTTCGAGTTAGATTGTAACTACTCACTTTTACCATTTTCAATAAAAGAGTTCTCTTTCCTCCATACATGTGTACATTTATTTCAATCTTTGACATATGCTAGATTTCGTCATATACTTGAATATTTTCACATTATATGTATGATTTGAATTATAACTACCTTGTTGCAACATAGACTTGGTCTTCTTTTGTAGGTTGATACCAGTAGAGATCAGAAGAAACATCGAAGGTGGAGAGTGAGGATCAACATCAGACATAGGATACAAGGTATGGGGCCTCTCCTTCTCTCTCTCTCCTCAAAGTAGTTATTCTTCTCATAACATTTTTGTGTGTGAGGGTAGGTTATATATTTTATATATGGTCTCACTATGTTGTGACATGACCCAAGGTCATAGGGGAAAATTCATGTAACACCGACACTTCCAACATAGGTTAGATAAGGAATATCTATGTTGGGACCTCAAGAATTCTACAACTACAACGTGGATTCACACAACAACAAAATACTTGATTCTCTTGACGATTTTCGAACAAAATATTACTCATAGGCATGTGACCTCTCTTCCCATGAAATTACAGCTCCAAACTGCTAACATACATGCCCACTATGGATGGCTTCAAGATTTAGTACTCAGAATTGTCTTGTTGTCCAAAAATATTCATGTGAAATATGCTCTGCATGGAAAAATGTGACTGACTAATTCTCCCCCTCTACCCATACAAATTTCCTCTGTTTTTCGAATATAGATGAATACTCACTCTACCCAATGTTTATTTTGCATTGGAACCATGCTCCCCAATAAATATGGGATGTGACTTTTGCACCCACCCTCTTACATGAGTTTAATGATTGGGTTCTCATACACTCAACTAGAAAATATAATCCCCCAAATCGTCGTCTATGTTTATCTACAACTAGTGTTACATTTTATTTATTATGATCAATATACATCATTTACATATTATATCGCTTGGCCCTTGGCCATACATCACTAGTTTGGGGTTTGAAAATGAGAATGCTGCAACCATTCAAGAAATTGACTTGGAAATCAAACTTGCTCATATTGTTAGAGGTCAAGGTTTGTGCAAACTAGCAATAAAATCACACAAACCTATGTCTAAGGAAATAGGTTGGGAAAACAAGTTGTCTTCCTATTCCAACGATGTAAAGTTTGTACGAATTAAGGAGGACTCATGATGGTCAGATATGATATACTTCTTACACCATGGGTCATGTTCGGATCATATGAATTCAAAAGAGAGAAAGGCCTTGAGATTGAAATCAACCCAATGTTAGTTGATCAACAATATCTTCTTCCAAAATAATTATGAGGGAGTATTATTGAGATGCTTGGAAAGGGAATATGCTAAAAAGGTGTTGAAGGAGCTTCAATATGGACCATCAGGTGGTCATTTTGCAGAAGAAACAACTACTCAAAAGATTCTAAGAGTCAAATACTATTGGCCTACTTTGTTTTGACATGCACATGCTAATGTTAGAAAGTGTAAATCTTGTTAGTTAAGTGAAGGAAAAAAAAAACAGGCATCAATACCCCTGCATTCAGTTAAGACCGACTATCCTTTTGAACAATGGGGAATAGACATAATCGATCAAATAAACCCTCATTCATATAAACAACATAAATACATCATCACATCCACATATTATTTCATGTTTTGGTATGAGGATGTCCCCTTAAAAAAAGTTAATGAAAGAGTAGTGATTCAATTTTTAGAATAACATTTGATCACCAAATTTAGAGTACCTTCGGTCATTATTTTTGATAATGCTATGTATTTTTGTTCTACTTTATTATCTGAATTTTCATTAGATAAAGGAATCATATTGCAATGTTTTGTGAACTATTATCCACAAGGTAATGGGGTAGCAAAATCAACTAACAAGAATATAATACAAATTCTTAAAAAAATGATCATAGGTAATCATAGGAACTGACATAATGGTCTATCAAATGCTTTGTGGGCTCATAGGGTGACCCCTAAAGAAGCTTTGGGTACTTCTCCATACTATCTAGTATATGGACAAGAGATATTTTTCCCACCAACATTCATTTTCCATCACTCCAATTATCCCTAGCCTCAGAAGAATAACCTTCTTCAGCTATTCAACATAGGATTAACACTTTATTAATGATTGAAGAACAACGAGATTAAGCTAGACAAAAATTTGCAGCACACCAACAAATAATAAAACTATGTTTTGATAATCACATAGATGCAAATAAGAATTTTGAAATAGGTTACTTTGTCCTTAAGTGGGGTAGAGTAAATGAACCAAAGGGTAAGCACACATAATTTCAACACTTATGGCTAGGATATTACCAGATTGCTGAAAAAATAGGAACATGTACTTAAGGCATGCAAATTTTGACAAGGAGAGCATATCTCCTCCTAATCAATGGTCATATTTTGAAAATTTATTTCACTTAGTTGTTTAAATGAATAGTCATGTATTATAGTTTTGTTTTCTAAATTTGATCGAATTTTTCTTCGACTTTCATCATTTCTTTTATTTAAAAAAATAAAATAAAAACAAATAAATAAAGAGGTTTTGGGGTGTCAATTGTTCAATTTATAGTAGAATTGGCATATAGATGTATGTTGAATACCTTGTTTTGTGAATATATCATGGGGGAATTTCACATTGAAATTAAATAGAGACTCGTGAGATAGTTTTAGATTTTTTCCATTTTGGATTTTAAAGTGACAAATTTATGTTCTCGGTGGTGGCATGAATTTTTTCAAGTATAAGTTTGTTGAATTTATTCTTATACTGAGAGGGGTGTTTAATCAGTATATGATACATTTTACTTTATTTAACCATTCATTAGCTAAGAAACAATAAACTCAAATCACAATGCACAAATTTTAACATGGAAACCCAATCGGGAGAAAACCATAAACTTATCTTTATAAATGTTTGTAGGCATCAACCTACTGTTACAGACATTATAGGCACCAACCTATTGGAGACACCAATCTCCTTAATTGAGCATCAACTTGGGAATATGTAGGCACCAACCTACTGAAGACACCAACATCCTCGATCGAGCACCAAGTCAACAATATGTAGGCACCAACCTACTAGAGACACCGATCTCCTCAGCTAATAACCAACTCAATAAGATATTTGTAGACACCAATCCAATATCTTCATACACATAGTACTTCTGAATTCACTTGCATGCTTCATTCCACAGACAATCCTTCAAACCCTAGAAAGCCTCATAACACCATTCCCATAATGTAATCATTGACGACAACATCCACTAATGATAACATCACAACATCAATATAATGCACATGACAACATCACTGACCTTCAATCCTTCTTAGTGCACCTTGAGTTCAAGAAAGACCCCAAGAAAATCCGTTAGACTTATATTGCACACCAGAAAGACACCCCAACACCTTTAACACACCTCAGATCACTTTTGTGCACCTCAAACTTGATATCTTTATTGGTTTCTATACAAATGCGCACATTTATCCTGTATTTATAGTAATTATGTCCCCATTTCCAGGTTTGACCTATAAAGACAGGCTGAGCCGACCTCAAATTTCTAGCTGGGTTGTCAGACGAAAAAATTCATATATCCTCATTCCTAGGGAGTTAGAAGGAGTGACATATACTATTGGAAAGGTATAAGAATAATATTTCCAACCATATAACTTGTGCTCCCATTTGAACTAAGTATGTAGGGTAAAAATTTCTTCAAAGACAGGGTATCCAAACTGATCGTAAAAAATCCAAAAGTAATACTTTCAACAATATCCATCTTGCAATCTTTATCTTGGACATATTTAGGCTTGTAATATTTATCTTGGACATCTATATGATCCCATTGTCTTTGAAAAATACTGAATCATCTAGACTGCTCAAAATGGTTCCTTTAGCCTTTGAATTTTTTTTGCTAAGTTTCTTTCCATCTTTTAAAGTTGGGGGAGTGGCTGGCGTTGCATATCCGTCTACTACTGACAACCAAACATCAAATCCCCATGCATGTAAAAATGTTTGCATCCTTTTATTCCAAAAGGAATGTTTTTTACCATAAAACCTTGGTGCTCTAATCTTAGCGTATTCCATGATCTCCTTCCAGTGGTTGAATTGTTTCTTGAAGGACTTTCTCTGATACCAATTGTTGGAATACTAAGAGGGGGGGTGAATCAGTATGAGCACTTTATTATCACTTTTAACCACAATATGTAACCATTAATTTCATCATCATTATATCATCAATATATCATGAGCATTATAAATCAATAGAGCATAATAGACATCCACAAAAACACAATACACAAGAATTTACATGGAATCCCAAATGGGCGAAAACCATGTAATGTTGTTCTTATATATCAAAAGAATACATTCATCGGAAGCACCAAATTACCAATTCTCAAGATACTAATGTAAGGAGGCTACGACCCCCTATTTATAGGATCCAACCTGAAGGAAGCTACAACTCCCTCAATGTCCCTTGCTCAATAGAGTCTACCAGGTGTTCAACACTAGCTCATTTATTCACACTTGTTAGATTTTACCATGGTACCTTGACGCCCATTATCATCATCAATGGGTCATCTCAATTTTGTTAATGATATACATCAATGTCTGGTAATAAAATGGTGTGTCACTGTTTCAACCTCAACACATATATTCACTTCGTGTAGACTCGTACCACGACAGATTGTTTTGAATACTTCAGGTGAAGTACAAGCATCACATATTGTGTGATCCTACCTAACATATATATATTACCACCCCTCAAACATTGGTACTTGAAAAGGATCAACTTGTTGACTCCATTGGTTCCAGATATCCTCTAATTATAATTTTGAAACATAGCTCCACTGTGTATCTATTCATGGCTATAATCTAATTTACATGGATCCATTGTTTATTCCTCATGGCCATGACTGCTACATTATATATATCACATGGATCCACTGTGTATTGTTTGTGTCCATGGAAATCAATCATACTTTCATATATGCCATGGATTTGTAGTGTACTTGATTTGGCGGCCATACTTACATCACTCCTGAGCATGGGCATGCCTGACTTGGGAAGAAAATACTCTTACTTGATCTATGTTGATGGTTTTTGTTCTTGGATCAGCGGTTCGGGAACTTTCATTGGCTCTAATTCATTTCATCCCCACCTCTTATATTTGTAATGTATTTTGGCCATTGGTTTCCCTTCTGAACTCACACATTAGGGGTCGTATGTTATACCACAATTTTCCACATCAATTGCATTTGTGAGATGGATTTGTCCTTTTCCCTAGCTTGCAAATCTAAATCCCATCCTCCTGCATCAAACTCGTCTATAAATAAATAAAATTGTTTCCATCCGTGGGTCACTAGTGTGAAAACCGCAGATGTCTGTGCCTTTCTAGTTTGCAACTCGTGGATGCCCCAAAAAATATGATAAAATAAAATAATCCACATTTGTGGGCAGGTTTTTTTATTGAGCTTATTTCCAAACTCCCCTGGGTGTCATCCGAAGAAGAGTCATCTTGTTGAGTTTATGCTTGAAGGAACAATGGAGGAACCTGGGTGGTTGGCTTCGAGGCAGTGTCGACAATTTGAATCAGGTTGTAACTACTCACTTTTACCATTTTCAATAAAAGATTTCTCTTTCCTCCATAGATGTGTAAATTTATTTCAATCTATTGATATATGGTAGATTTCTTCATATACTTGAATATTTGCACATTATATGTATGATTTGAATTATAACTACCTTGTTGCAACATAGACTTGGTCTTCTTTTGTAGGTTGATACCAGTGGATATCAGGAGCAACATCAAAGGTGGAGAGCAAGGATCAACATCAGATGTAGGATACAAGGTATGAGTCCTCTCCTTCTCTCTCTCTCTCTTTCCTCAAACGTAACCTTTCATAGTTGGATTAATTGGACTGAAAGGGACTTTAATCGAACTTTGAATCCTAACCTAAAGGGCTTCAACTAGAACTAAGCACATACTATAGTCATATTTCTCCCCGGTAAGCACATCAACCATCCTCACTATCATCAACCTTTCTCTTTACCCAATTCGGTGTTGTGTGTGAGGGTAGCTTCTATATTTTAAATATGGTCTCGCTCTGTTGTGTCATGACCCAAGGTCATATGGGAAAATTCATGTAACACCGGGACTTCCAACATAGGTTATATAAGGAATATCTATGTTGGGACCTCAAGAATTATACAACTACAACATGGACTCGAACAACAACAAAATACTTGATTCTCTTGATGATTTTCGAACAAAATATTGCTCATAGGCCTGCGACCTCTCTTCCCATGAAATTACAGTTCCAAACTGCTAACATACATGCCCACTATGGCTGGCATCAAGATTTAGTACTCATAACTCTCTTGTTGTCCAAAAATATTCATGTAAAAGATGCTCTGCATGCAAAAATGTGAATGAATAATTCTCTCCCTTTACCCATACAAATTTCCTCTATTTTTCCAAGAAAAATGAATACTCACTCTACCCAATGTTTATTTTTCATTGGAACCATGCTCCCCGATAACTGTGGGATGTGAATTTTGCACCCACCCTCTTACATGAGTTTAATGATTGGGTTCTCATACACTCAACTAGAAAATATAAGGTTCATAGTAAGAATAATTTAGAAATAAAAGGGTTGAGTTTAATAGACATAGGTAAACTCTTCCCCCCGAGACCCCTTCCCTCTCTTGTGGAAACCAATCCCACAAATAGTAGTCTATGTCCATCTGAAGCTAGTGTTATATTTTATTTATTATGATCAATATACATCATTTACATATTACATCGCTTGGCCCTTTGGCGTACATCACTAGTTTGGGGTCTGAAAACAAGGATGTTGCAACCATTCAAGAATTTGACTTGGAAATCAAACTTGCTCATATTGTTAGAGGTCAAGGTTTTTGCAAACTACGAGTAGAAACACACAACCCTATGTCTAAGGAAACAGGTTGGGAAAACAAGTTGTCTTCCTATTCCAACGATGTAAAGTTTGTACGAATTAAGGAGGACTCATGATAGTCAAATATGATATACCTCTTAAACCATGGGTCATGTCTGTATCATATGAATTCTAGAGAGAGAAACACCTGGATATTGAAATCAACCCAATGTTAATTGATCAACAATATCTTCTTCTGAAATAATTATGAGGGAGTCTTATTGAGATGCTTGGAAAGGGAAGATGCTAAAAAGGTGTTGAAGGAGCTTCAATATGGACCGCCAGGTGGTCATTTTGCAAGAGAAACATCTACTCAAAAGATTCTAAGAGTCAAATATTATTGTCCTACTTTGTTTTAACATGCACATGCTAATGTTAGAAAGTGTAAAGCTTGTCAGTTAGGTGTAGGAAAAAAGAATAAGACATCAATACCCCTGCATTCAGTTAAGATCAACTATCCTTTTGAATAATGGGGAATAGACACAATCGGTGAAATAAACCCTCATTCATATAAACAACATAAATACATCCTCAAATCCACATATTATTTCATGTTTTAGTCTGATGTCCCCTTAAAACAAGTTAATGAAAGAGTAGTGATTCAATTTTTATAATAACATTTGATCACCAAATTCAGAGTACCCTTGGTCATTATTTTTGATAATGCTATGTATTTTTCTTCTACCTTATTATTCGAATTTTCATTGGATAAAGGAATCATATTGCAATGTTCTGTGAACTATTATCCACAAGTTAATGGGGTAGCAAAATCAACTAACAATAATATAATACAAATTCTTAAAAAAACTATAATAGGTAATCATAGGAACTAGCATAATGGTCTATCAAATGCTTTGTGGGCTCACAGGGTGACTCCTAAAGAATATTTTGGTACGTCTCCATAATATCTAGTATATGAACAAGAGATATTTTTCCCACCAACATTCATTTTCCATCACTCCAATTATCTCTAGCCTTAGAAGAATAACCTTCTTTAGCTATTCAACATAGGATTAACACTTTATTAATGATTGAAGAACAGAGGGATAAAGACATGCAAAAATTTGCAGCACACCAACAAATAATAAAACTATGTTTTGATAATCACATAAATGCAAATAAGAATTTTGAAATAGAAGAATTTGTCCTTAAGTGGGGTAGAGCAAATGAGCCAAAGGGTAAGCACACATAATTTCAACACTTATGGCTAGGACATTACAAGATTTCTGAAAAAATAGGAACATGTGCTTAAGGCATGCAAATGTTGACAAGGAGACCATATCTCCTCCTAATCAATGGTCATATTTTGAAAATATATTTCACTTAGTTGTTTAAAATAATAGTCATGTATTATAGTTTTGTTTTCTGGATTTGATTGATTTTTTCTTCAACTTTCATCTTTTCTTTTATTTAAAAAAAACAAAATAAAAACAAATAAATAAAGAGGTTTTGGGGTGTAAATTGTTCAATTTATAGTAGAATTGGCATATAGATATCTGTTGAATACCTTGTTTTGTGAATATATCATGGGGGAGTTTCACATTGAAATTAATTAGAGACTCAGGAGACAGTTTTAGATTTTTTCCATTTGGGATTTTAAGGTGACAAATTTATGTTCTGGGTGGTGGCATGAATTTTGTCAAGTATAAGTTTGTTGAAATTATTCTTATACTGAGAGGGGTGTTGAATCAATATATGGTACGTTTTAATTTATTTAACCATTCATCAATCATTCATTAGCTAACAAAAAATAAACTCAAATCACAATGCACAAAGTTTAACATGGAAACCCAATCGAGATAAAACCATAAACGTATCTTTATAAATGTTTGTAGGCACCAACCTACTATTACAAACATTATAGGAACCAACCTATTGGAGACACCAATCTCCTTAACTGAGCACCAAATCGGGAATATGTAGGCACCAACCTACTAAAGACACCAATATCCTCAACTGAGCACCAAGTCAACAAGATGTAGGTACCAACCTATGGGAGACACCAATCTCCTCAACTAAGCACCAACTCAAAAAGATATGTGTAGACACCAATCCAATATCTTCATACACATAGTACTTCTGACTTCACCTGCATGCTTCATTCCATAGAAAAACCCTAGCAAGCCTCATAACACCATTCCCATAATGTAATCATTGATGAAAACATCCACTAACGATAACATCACAACCTCAATACAGTGCACATGAAAACATCACCGACCTTCAGTCCTTCATAGTGCACCTTCATTGTAATAAAGACCCCAAGAAAATCCGTTAGACTTGTATTGCACACCAGAAAGACACCCCAACACCTTTAGCGCACCTCAAATAACTTTTGTGCACCTCAAACTTGATATATTGCTTAGTTTCTATACAAATGCGCACATTTATCATGTATTTATAGTAATTATGTCCCCATTTTCAGGTCCGACCTATAAAGACTGGTTGAGTCGACCTCAAATTTCTAGCTGGGTTGTCAGACGAAAAAATTCATATATCCTCATTCCTAGGGAGTTAGAAGTAGTGACATATACTTTTGGAAAGGTATCAGAATAATATTTCCAACCATATAAATTGTGCTCCCATTTGAGCTAAGTATGCAGGGTAAAAATTCCTTCAAAGATAGGGTATCCAAACTGATCGTAAAAAATACAAAAGTAATACTTTCAACAATATCCATCTTGCAATGTTTATCTTGGACATATTTAGGCTTGTAATATTTATCTTGGACATCTATATGCTCCCCCTGTCTTTAACAAATACTAAATCATCTAGATTGCTCAAAATGGTTCCTTTAGCCTTGAATTTTTTTTTCTAAGTTTATTTCCATCTTTTACAGTTGGGGGAGTGGCTGACCTTGCATATCTGTCTAATACTGATAGCCAAACATCAAATCCTCATGCCTGTAAAAAAAATTTCATCCTTTTATTCCAAAAGACATATTTTTTACCATAAAAACTTGGTGCTCTAATATTAGCATATTCCATGATCTCCTTCCAGTGGTTAAACTTTTTATTGAAGGACTTTCTTTGATACCAATTGTTGGAATACTGAGAGGGGGGGTGAATCAGTATGAGCACTTTATTATCACTTTTAACCACAATATGTAACCATTAATTTCATCAACAGTATATCATCAATATATCATGAGAAGTATAAATCAATAGAGCATAATAGACATCCACATAAACACAGTACACCAAAATTTACATGGAAACCCAAATGGGTGAAAACCATGTAATGTATTTCTTATATATCAAAAGAATACATTCATTGGAAGCACCAAATTCCCAATTCTCCAGCTACTACTGGAAGGAGGCTACAACCCCCTATTTACAGGCTCCAACCTGAAGGAAGTTACAACTCCCTGGATTCTCTGGCTCCAACTAGGAGGATACAAACCCCTGATTCTTAGGCTCCATCCTGAATGGAGCTCCAACTCCTTGTGGTCTCCAAAACCAAATGGAAAGAGGCTACAACCCCCTTTCCTTGAACCATCTTTCCACCCTGAAATATAAATGTAGACCAAACTATCACTACCACAATCATTTCCATTGTCACATAAACCTGTAACATGTCAAACTGTCACTGTATCCAATTTGTCATTGTCACTATACCATCAACCTGTAACTATCATTGTACCATCAACCTGTAACTCTCACTGTACCATTAACCTGTAACTGATCATCAACATATGTTGTACCAAAATGTGTACCATACCATGCATCAACTATGCACCAACAAATCATGTACCATAAGATATGTCAAATGTAGATACCATAACATCAATGATGAGTACCTAGTCATGTACCATGCATCTATACCATATCATCAATGATATATAAGAATGTGCCTCAAGCCAATATCACAAAGGTGTGCCTCTAACAAATAACCATAACATCCATAGACCAAACACCAAGAATATGTCTCAAGCATATATCACCTCAAGAATAGTAGCCCTATGCCCAAGTGGCCTCCAAGATATGTTTTAATCATATGCCATACCATACATGAATCAAGCCTTAAAAAAAAACATAGAAAACATACCTTTACTCATGAAACCTATAACATACCATATGAGACTGTATCACAAACCTATTGTACCTTCAAACCTTGTTGCAGTTTGAACCTAGTTGTCCTCCTCAGATTAGTCTTGACCTCGTGGGACCAAGACTTGTTGTCTAGCAGGGCCTCTTGTGATGAGTCCTAGAAAAACCGTGGAGGTGTCTTGCGGGACACTAGTAGTATGACCCATGGGGGTCAACCAAACTAGTTTCCTCAAAAATTTCCACTCTTCTATGCAACCCCAAAACTCCCACGCTTCTCAATTGTTGCTACCTCAGATTTCATCATCGCAATCTTGCCAATAGATCACTTACCCACAAGAAGATATTCAATAGAATGAATGAGAGAATGTACTTATGAGAGGCTCCTTGAGGTATATTTATACTTTTTCCAAGTAACCTCTCTCCTTTATACTAGGGGATTATATACTTTCTTGTTACAACCACTTCACCCTTTAATTAATTGACTTGTAACTAACTAGGGGTTTCTTAACCATTCTTTGGGGCTTCTAACTTCACAAGGTCATAACTCCTCAACCATGAGGAACCACATGGCATACCACCTATCATTGGAAAAGGCATGATGAGGAATATACATCCATTGAGTGAGTTACTTGCATTTACATCGTCCTTCATGACCTTTTTCCTTGATCAAAATGGGTTCCATAGCCATACCTTTGGCAATATCAAACTTCTTCAAGGGTTGAAATCATTGAAAACCAATATTTCAACAATATCCCTCTTTGGAATTGATGGAAACACTGATGGTATGGTAGCACTCATGCTCTTGTTCATGCTTCCCCTTGTGATCATCGCTCCCCCTGTGACCATTGCTCCCCCTGTCTCCATGCATCTATTCTTTCTCTATGTTTCCATATCTTTATTCTCTCTCTCTCTCCCCCTTTGAGATCAATGGAAAAAGGGTAATTCTCTTGTGAGGATTCTCTCCTTGTCTGCAAGCCTCTGCTTTATCTTCATTGTGCTTGTGTAAGTCTCTGATGTATATGAAAAGCATTCAAAAGATTCTTTACTTGGATTCTTCATATGTTTTTCTTCTCTCCCCCTGTCTTACTATGCCTGGTGTCATGTGAATCATTGTGGGGAAGAAAATAATCCGAGTTTATGTCGAAGATACTCAAAGGTATCCCTTGGAAGAGGTTTGGTGAAGATATATGCAATATGCTCTTTTATCCCAATGTACTCTAGGTTGATGTTCTTCTTTGTAACCTATTCTCGTAGAAAGTGAAACTTGATCGGAATGTTCTTCATCTTGGAATGCATTATTGTATTCTTAGAGATACTAATAGCATTGGTGTTATCACAGAGTATCAGAAAAGGCCCATCATATTCCACTAGTATATCCTACAAGGTATGCTTCATCCAGTGAAATTGAGTGCAACATGATGCCGCTACAATATATTCTTCTTTTACTGTGGAAAAAGATATTGATTATTGTTTCTTGTTCAACCATGATACCAGACACTTACCTAAGTATAAATATGTTCCACTTGTACTTCTTTTATTGTCAATGTTACCTTCCCAATTTGCATTTGTGTAGGCAACCAAGGATAGTTCATTCACTTTTGGATATATAATCCAAATTATTTTGTTGCTTTGAGATATCTGAATATTATTTTTACTATTATAACATGTGTTTCTTTTGGTGCTTCTTGAAATCTCACTGTTAATATTATGGTAGCTGCGGGAGGTATTTACCTCTACATGTGAACCTAACGAGAATAGAAGACTCCGGGAAGCAAGAGAAACCCTAATGAGTTGGCTAATAACTCTAGAAGCCTTGTCGGTTCAAGAAGAAATTTATATTAGGCTATTAGCCTTTCAAGAGAAGAAGTCGGCCAGAATTAATAATAATATACTGAACAGACACATACCTAGAAAGAGAAGTCGGCCCCAGTAAACTGGCAGGATTACTATAAATACAGGGTGCTAGTTCTCATTTGTCACATCTCAAGACTGCAGTTTTCCCAGTTGGTGCACACTGCAGTTGCAGTTGGTGTGCAGGTTTGGAGGAGGGTTGCAGGTGTAGCTGCAGCATCAACTAGTTTCAGTATTGGCTTGGATATCTCTTGGTTAGGGTTTGGAACATCTGATCAATCTTTTGTGTTGCGCTATCCTTGGGGAGAGATGCACTACTCTTGGTTTGGCTATCTAGCCTAGGGTTTACTTCCAGAGGAATTCTAAGGTCAAGGTTAAGATGCTCGGAGGGAGGCTTCGGTGTGTGGTTGGGTGACGAGGGTATCGTCAATGGTAAAACAAGCACACCATCTTCTATATTCTAACACTCGCAACCTGTCCAACTGATTGCATCACATTCGGTCTTGATGATGTCGCATAGAGTAAGTTTACAATCATCGATCTGTAGAGTCTCTGATCTGAATCCTTAGATTCATCATGCTTACTCAACTTGCAACTAGTCTACATAGGAGTACTTACGGGTTTGCAGTCTTCCATTCCAAACTTATTTAACATTTCTCTGATGTACTTAGTTTGAGAGATGAAAATACCTTTATCACGTTGACATATCTGTAATCCCAAAAATAAATTCAACTCACTGAGCAAAGACATTTCGAACTCATGTTGCATGTCTTTGGAAAACCTTTGACTCATCCTGTCATCATCACTCCCAAAGATAATATCATCTACATAAACTTCAATTATTAATATATTTTCTTGATCCACTTTTATGTAGAGATTGTTGTCTGCATTTCCCTTCCAGAATCCTTGTTTTTGTAGATACATGTACAATATTGAATACCATGCTCTAGGGGCCTTGTTGAGTCCATACAATTCTTTCTTCAGTCTGCAAACATAATCAATATTTTCTGATGGTAGAAACCCTTCAGGTTGTTTGATGTAGACTTCTTCTTCTAATTCTCCATTTAGAAAGGATGATTTTACATCCATATGATATACCTTGATTCTTTTAGAACATGCATAGACTAAGATCAATATGATTGCTTCCATCTTGGAAACTGGGGCAAAGGTATCTTCAAAATCTATACCTTCAATTTCAGAATATCCTTTGCATATTAACCTTGATTTGTTTATGGTTACCTGTCCATCCTCATTCAGTTTGTTTCTGAAAACCCACTTTGTACCAATCATGTTCTTGTTATTCGGCCTTAGAACTAGTTCGCATGTGTCATTCTTCTCTATTTGATCCAATTATTCATGCATAGCCTTGACCCAATGTTAATCATTGTTGGCTTCTTCAAAAATGCTTGGTTCAACTGCGGATAATAGTGATAGATGCCTTTGTTCCCATGAAAGTATTATTCTTTGGGTTTCAACTCTTGTATCTTTATTCCCAACAATATATTTTGGTGGATGATTTTTCTTCACTCATCGACTATTTTGGTGGATGATTGTTGATTAATTGGGTTGGTTGTCATTGATGTCAACCCTTGAAGAAAGTCCGGTAGCAAATTCCGGTAGCACAAAGGTTTGGGTAATGGACCCAAGTTTGTTTGATGGATAATGGTATGAGTTTCAATATATTTGTAGGCAAGACTATTCTATATGTATAGTAAATGTCATTCCATTTATAGTGGTATGTGGAACGTCACATGACTCCTCACGATTAGAGAGTTATGGCCATGTGAAGATTGAAGAACCCTCATGAGTCATCTAGAAGCCCCAAAAGGTCAAAGTAGTAAAAGTGGTTGCAAAGAAGAAATTATTTAAATAATAAAGTGAAGTGATGAGTGTACTATAAGTCAAAGTAGATGCAAAGAAAATTATTTAAATAGGAGAACTCTCACGAGTCATCTAGAATCCCAAAAGGTCAAAGTAGTCAAAGTGGTTGCAAAGAAGAAAGTATTTAAATAATAAAGTGAAGTGATGAGTGTACTATAAGTCAAAGTGGATGAAAAAGAAATTATTTAAATAATAAAGTTAATGGAAAAATTACTAAGTGGACAAGTGGTTAGAAGTGGGTTAGCCCTAAAATAAGGAAAGTGGTTTAAGATGGTTAGAAGGTAACCCCTTGAGGAAGCTACATGAAAGTATAAATAAGAGGCAAGGGTCTCTCATTCAAATAAACTTGAGAATATTGAATATATATAAGTGACTGAGGTAACCAAAGGATATATAAGGCTAATTTCAGAGGGAAGGTGAAGTAAAGAAGGCCGAAATTCAAGGGAGGATAAATTATTTTGATGATGCTTTCTAAAGTATGTTATTTACAGGTCATCTCACCATTTTCGCAATAAATTTTTTTATAGAATGATTCAGACCATGAAATATGGAGGCCACTGAGGAAACATATCCAAGTATATGTGATAAAAATTTCATCTTGTGGGTCATTGTATTTTTTGTAGTTACATGTCGTGGAAAATAAGGTTTGTGGCTAGTCCTGAAACTAATCTAAAACATGTGTTTCGGGTAAAAATGCCATAACTTCTTCATAACAGATCCAAATTCAGTAAGACAAATGTATTGGTTAGAGTACAGTCTGTAGTATTATGTGTACCATTTTCAAATCCATACAACAAATATTCCATGCAGGGCATGCTCTACAAGTTCTCTCTTTAGAATATGCCTGAATTCAACAAGGTATGCCATTTTTGCTATAACTCCTTTTTTGAAAGGTTCCAAGTAGTGAAACCTAGAGGAATTGCATAAAAGACACTTAAGAACATTGTGTACTATTTTCAAATCTTTATTCTTTACAGTTACATAGTTATGATTATTTCAATTTAGGGTTGTTGACTAATCCAAAATTAGTCATAAAGTAAAGTTGATGAAAATGATAGTCTCTTGTTGTTAAAGTTAAGGAATATTTGCAGGTATGTGATCATACACCAGGGTTGTTCCAGAGTTACAAATCAGATTTGGATGATGAAATTAATGATGGCTTTTGGTTGAGGTACATGTTGGGTACATGGTTGAGACAAGTACTTGATGAGTTGGCACATACATGAGGTGTATAGTTGATGATTGTTGGCACAGAGGCATACCCAGGGTTCAACGCTACAACAACGCACCAACAAAACCCTAACTACCATCCCTTTCGGCAACACTTGCAAAGCAGATGAAGTCTCACCTGAGGTAGAGGTAGGGGTGGTTGCAGGACTCTGGTGTCTGGAACCTTAGCTGAGACACAGATCTGTGATTACAACACCTTAACAAAGCACTTAGCAGTTACAGTTCATTAATATTTAGCCTTAGTTTACATCGTAGATAAACCCTAACAACATATCAATGCAATATTTATACAGATCCAATAGATTCAAGTACTAAACATACAAACATAGATCAGATCTATCATTTATTCACATTATTCAACACTAAGCTACCATATTAGATCCTTCTAAGAATACATCAGTGCACTAAGGATTCAATCACATAGACAAGAGAACAACCATAAAGCACATAGAAACCACAACACATGATATACATGGTTCACCCCCACCCTGGGGCTACGTCCACCAACTCTTCTTCTTTATTTCTTTCTATCAATATTCTACATGCACAGAGCCATGATATCTTACTCTGCAAAGGACAAGAGATCTACGCACTTTGCTAAATCCTCCTTCCCTATATTACAACACAAATCCTTCCACAGTCTCTTACAATCACTTGCACTTAGCTCTGCAAGTCTCACACAGTATGCACAAAGAAATTACAATTATCATTTGCACTTAGAAATTAACACTTAGCACTTAACATCACATACTAGTCCCTCCTTCAATCACATAGATTGAACTACTTCCTACATCGCCTTGTTTTCTATTTATACATTACAAAATGGGCCTAAACATGGGTAAACCCATGGGCCAACATCCCTATTCCCGTTACATAAGCCCAAAACCCAAAAATACCTAAAAAGGGGTCGAGATCCCACGATATCTGCTTCGAATTGCACTTTGTCTTCGACATCCTTTCTAAGTCCCAAAAGTGAGTCAAACATGACCAAGGATCCTCAAAACTTGGTTAAGGCCCAACATGCCCCCAACACTCACCTATGACTCATCCCAAGTCACTATATTCTAGGTAGTTGTGCTTCAAAATCCTCGAGCCTAGCTCGAGCTGCTTCGACCTGTTGCTCCACTAGGGCCTCCTGCTTGACGAACTCTTGGATGGCTACTTCATTGACAGGTTCCTCTAAACGTTGTTCGATTGTAGAAACTACTTGTTCCAACTCTGCGCCTCAACCTTCAATCTCCTCAAATAGTTAGCAAGCTTTGTCCTGGACTAGTTGGAGCCTTTAAATCACTTCCATGACTTTTCTCTGAATGATGTGGACCTATTGTTGAGCAGTGCACTGTTCTTGAGATCACTTCATCCTTTCAACTGTTGACAGGAGATTCAACTGCGCCTGTACTATTGTTGCTCACTGCTTTGCCTCCTGGAACTGTGACTCCAGTACCTTCAGCTTAGTATCTTCAGTGAGTCGCTCGTATTTATGTGCGTTGCGATCACTTAGCTATTTTCATTCTAGAGTGAATGCTCTAATACTCTCAACTGCACTCTGGGCAGTGGCTTCTCTTTGATCTCGCACGTCCTATGGGGCACTTGGTACTATTCATAGCTCGAGGTCTGTGATTCTCTGTTGAAGTTGTTGGATAGCTTCCGCAAGCTGCTCTATTTGATGTTCCACTGGGTCTTCCTCCTTTTTCTCTAATCCCATCACAGAGCAAAGTGCTTTGCTGACTGCTTCTTTTACTCCCACCTGTTCTGCGAACAACTACTCTTTCTCTTGTTGGATCTGCACTTTCTCTTCATCAAACTTAGTTTGGAGGGAATGATTCTCTTGTTGTGCAACTCAGCGTTGCTCTATGACTAATTTTTGTACTTTCTTTAGGGATTTTGTGGCACGTTCGGTTTCCTCCTACGCGCAATGAAGGTGAGTTTTGGTCACATCGGCTAGTTTGCAGAATTGGGTAGGCTCATCTCCCAATTGAGGTGCTACTGATGGTGGGGGCGTAGTGGATACTACGCAGCCAGATTGAAGGGCATGTTGTACCCCTCTGAGTTTAACCTTGATTATATCATACATGTCCTCCTGTTTGGCTTCATGTTTCTGCAAGATGTCCTATGAGGCATCTGCTACAACGACAATGATAAATTTGAAGTCATCTATGTGAGCACAATCTACATCTTAGTCAAGGTGGATATAGATTTCTTTCGGGAAGTGGGTTTTGTGGGAGAAACCTTCATTTTCTTCAAGGAATCAACCTCATCGGTAGGGTCTCTAGGCGATGTTACTTCACCTTACTTCTGCTGGCCCTCTTCGTCATTTTTCTCTTATACTTCATCATCACCCCCTCATCCAGGTGATGCTGCAATAGTTCCTTCCAATGCGCTGCTCAATTTTTGGACCTCTTTGGTCTTCTTCCTTCTACTGGGTGTAGGAAGATCCTTTGCTTCATGAGTGGTCTTAGGGATGTCGATTAGTTCAAGGTATGACATTTCTGTGGGGTATATGGGGATGAGGAGTTATGAAGACTAGTCCTTGGTGATCTCTTCAAGGTCCTCCTTTGTTGGCTTGTAGTATGATTGAAGCTATTCTTTGTGCTCATCTGCACACATGGTGATATAAATGAAGTGTCGATCTGTGCAAAACTTCATGAGGGATCGAAACCGATGCAGGGTGTTCAACATCATGCGAGGGATAGCTTCGATAACCCTCTTCAGTTGGAGATAATAGGTATGAAAGACTATGTTCGAATGCCACTGTTTTCCCATATTGCTCGAGTACCAAAACGTGGTGAACTTCGCAACTAGTGGCTTGAAAGATTCGATGTCTGTGAAGGTTGCACCTTCCGGCATTTCCCAAACGGTAAATGTGATGAGGATCAGGAGCCAGCTAAAGTGGAACTCATAGCCCTGATCCTGAGCTTTGCGACATTCTAATTCCAGCTGGTTGACCAAGTACTTCACCCAGTTCATCTAGAGTCCTTATACACATTTCCTAGCTAGGTCAACAATGAATCCTGTGACTTGTGTAGGTTAGTTCTTCCTCACTAGCTTCCCTGCGATCAACTGCCAAGCTAGACGTATTGTGCCATTCTAGATGGAAGATACCTTGTAACCTCACATTCCCTTTTCTATATTTTCATAAGTGTCCTTAATGCTCTGTGCCAGGGCGCAGTCGGAAGCCTTCCCTTGGTAGAAATCTTGTGGGTCAGGTCCGTGCATGCTCAATCTGGTGATCCTACGGACCAACATCGGATCAACTGTGATGCATCTATCTAGCCATAGATAGCCTCCATGGTAACATGAGAGCAAGATATTAACACACGCGTTAACCTCCTGGTGCCTTCCAAAGTGTGGGATCTTCATCATATTCAAGAGGGTGGACTATGCGAGGTTCATAGTCCATGGTTGGGGGATTATTTTCGAGTTCTTCCCCTTCGTCCTAGTTAGATACTTGTAAGGAGAAAGCATGCTGTAATTCTTATGGTCACCTAGGTTGAAGTCACTGAAATTCAACGCATAATCTTATCTTGTTGTGTTTTCACTGCACATATCCCCTTTGAGAGGTACGTAGTAACCATGGTGTAATCAAAGTCCCTCGGGACACTGCCACAACTCACTGCACTGGCCAGAGGTGGGATGTAGTTAGGTAATATGGTCGGGATTAACTTCATGTTTTCTAGATCATCTCTGTGCTTGGTTCTCTTCTTTGCTGCCGATCGGGATGGTCCGGATCTGCGAGAAGTCGACGGAGAGGCTTGCACTCCTCGCGTCGATGAATCTTGAACTCTTGTGGACATCACTCTCTTAGCCATCAGATCAATTAAAAATTCCTCAACTGACTTCTCCACGATGCTAAGCTCATCAGACATGCACACTCTCGATCAGAAAACTCGAGTAGATGGATGAGTGCTCAAAGAAATAGAATCGGTGTCGATCTTACTAAGAACAACGTGGTAGCAATGGGTTCTCTTGTTATCTATGATACAATTCTCAAAAGTATTCTCAGTGCAACAGTCAATGGACTAAGTAGACACGATGTAACAGATCTCTCCAACAGATAAGAAGTTTTCCATCAATGCAGTTTTGTCCGTCGCGACGTGGTCCCAACAGTTTGATGGTGAGATTTCTGGTCATAACTGTTGTTCTAACCATTTTGGAACATCGGTCCAACGGTCATATCACTTCTCCATGGAAAAGTGCCATGGGGTGTTGTTCTGATATCCCAACGAAGTTCCAATTTTGCAAATCTTCCTTCCGCGAAGTTCCCTCTGGGCCCTTCTATAGCTTTTCGATCTTTGCTCTCTTCTTACTGAGTTTTCTAGCCTTCTTCCCAGTGATCTTCGTCTCATTATTCCTCTTTCCATTCTGATTCTTGTCTTCTTTTGGCATAGCAACTTCACGTTGTTGAGATTCTTTCATAGGATTAGAGAGTAATATTGCTTCTCTATCTAGAGTAGGTGCTCTACTCGTCTGTGAATCTTCTTGTGTTCTTTCAACTTCGTGATCCAAGTTTCTGGTTCTAATTAGCTTCAATATGTTCTCTTGTTCTGCAATCAAGTGTGCTACCCTCCTAGTCATGAAATCTTTTAATTCCTACTTTTTTTGTTCTAGGGCCTCCTCTTATTTTCTTCTGGTCCAATCTTTCTCGATCCAGTTTTCCTAATAACATAGTAAATGGAGCGTTGTTCTCAATGAATCTAACAACCTCAAAATCTTCCTCTGTCAAAGCTCCATGAGCACTCATAGATACCTGGGTGATTCTTCCACATATGGTTATCAACTTTCCTGTGAATAATCCTATTTCTCCCAATGAAGGAATCATATCTGGCTTTCCTAAATCTTCCCAAGTTCTTTCTGTCATGATATTTACCTGTGTTTCCTCATCCAGAACATAATTTATGTCAAAGTCTCATATTCTTGCTTCTATGCATTCTTTTTCTTTGAATATCTATGACAAGTTGATATCTTTGTGATCATTTAGGGTTTCTTTCATTTGTAGTAGTACAATCTCTGATTCTGTCTGGGGTTCTTCCATGGTCTCAGTTCTGTGACCTTCCTCAAGGTTTTCTTGTCTCATATTCATTCTTTCAACCTTAACAATCATTCTAGGGCAATCTAAAACTTCATGGTCCATATCTTTACAACAAAGACAACTAGGTCTTCTTCCAGGGCATTCCTTAGCAAGATGTCCCGATATTCTGCAACTGTAACAAAGGGTTAGTCCTCTTTTTTTATTAAATGATCCCCAACCTTTCTTGTACTACGCACTAGGATCATAGTAGCCAACCTGCAACAAATTCTTTCTAGGATCCTGCATCCATTTGTTAGTCCAAACATCCTCTCTATGCATAGGAATAACATATCTTTCATTATTTCTATTAGATCTACTCATATAAAACCTTCTCTCTTCTAGTTGTGCCCTAGTTTCCAGACTAGGATAAAATTTATCAAACATACCTAGATCCATACTCTTGAAACAAAAATTTCCACTAATCTTACTTTCAATAGAGCACAAAGCTTCCAGATCTAAAACTTTTCACTATTCTTACCTTTAAAGCTTCCAGATCTAAAACTTTTCACTATTCTTACCTTTATCAAAGCACAAATCTTCGAGATCTTACCTCTTTTCTTTGGATATGACTTCTCTTCTTAGCATAGAGATTTACAGGTCAAGTATAATACTGCACACTAAGGCAACGGATCTACGCACAAAGCTTTCGTTCTTTCCTTCAGTTCCCAACAATCACAGTTTCAGGTCCTGACAATGGAACCATTTGTTGGCATAGGGGAAGACCTAGGGTTCAATGCTACAATAGTGCACCAACAAAGCCCTAACTATCGACCCTTTCGGCAACACCTGCGAAGAAGATGAAGTCTCACCCCAGGTAGAGGCAAGGGTGGTTGCAAGACTCCGGTGTGTGCAACCTTAGCTGGGACACATATCTGTGATTACAACACCTTAACAAAGAACTTAGCAGTTACAGTTCATTAATATTTATCCTTAGTTTACAGCGTAGCTAAACCCTAACAATAGATCAATGTAGTATTTATATAGATCCAGTAGATTCAAGTACTAAACATACAAACATAGATGAGATCTAACATTTATTCACGTTATTCAGCACTAAGCTACCATATTAGATCCTTCTAAGCATACATCAGTGCACTAAGCATTCAATCACATAGACAAGAGAACAACCATAAAGCACATAACAACCACAATGCAAGATATACGTGGTTCACCCCCACCCCGGGGCTACATCCACCAACTCTTCTTCTTTATTTCTTTCTATCAATATTCTACATGCACAGAGCCATGATATCTTACTCCGCATAGGACATGATATATGTGCATTTTGTTTGGTGCAGGTTAATTGGTATAGGCTTACAACAATATATCCCACAGTGAGAGTGTGACAGTGGTTCCGTCATTCTTCTTATATTTCATGGTGGTTAGACAAGGCAAGGACAAGTGGTTGTAGCCACCTTACAGTTGTAGTCATAGAACATAGGGGGTTGTAGCCTCCTTATGGTTGTAGCCAAAGAATTGGGGAGTTAGAGCTTCCCTCATGTTGTAGCCTCAGAAACTAGGTTGTTGGAGCCTCCTTCCAGTTGCAGCTGGAAAACAAAGAAAGTTGGTGCTTCCAATGAATGTAATTCTTTAAGACGTATAAGAAAAATCATTTTTTGGTTTTCTCCTGCTTTGGGTTTCCACATAAAAACACTGGTGTACTATGTATGTGTATGAGTGTTCCTTTTTTCATTGTTTATTTACTCTGCAACTATTGGATGATAATTCTAAATTGATATCACACTTGCATTTTGTGGTTAAAAAGGATTATATTGCTTTATTACTGATTCACCCCCCTCTCAGTAATCCAACACTTGGTTCTTTTAGAACATGCATAGGCTAAGATAAATATGATTGCTTCCATCCTAGAAATTGGGGCAAAGGTATCTTCAAAATCTATACCTTCAATTTGATAATATCCTTTGCATACTGGCCTTGCTTTGTTTATGGCTACATGTCCATCCTCATTCAATTTGTTCATGAAAACCCACTTTGTACCAATCATGTTATTGTTCTTCAGCCTTGGAATCGGTTCCCATGTGTCATTCTTCTCTATCTGATCCAATTATTCATGCATAGCCTTGACCCAGTGTTAATCATTGTTGGCTTCTTCAAAAATGTTTGGTTCAATTGCGGATAACAATGCTAGATGCCTTTGTTCTTGTGAAAGTATTCTTCTTCGGGTTTCAACTCCTGAATCTTTAATCCCAATAATCTATTTTGGTGGATGATTTTTTTGCACTCGTTGACTAGGTGTCTTAGGAGGTATATGTTGCTCATCTTCCTCTCGCTTTGATTCTGGTTTCTCTTCTTCTTCTTCTTCTTCTTCTGCTTCTTCTTATATCTCTTCTTCTTTTATATCTTCTTCTTTTATATCTTCTTCATCATCCCACTCTTATGAATCTTTTCTTCTTTTTTGGTCTTTCATTCATTTTTTTCGTCAATTCTTACATTGATGCTTTCCACTATTTTGTTGAGTCTTGGACTAAAGAATTTATATGCTTTTCTTTTTCTTGAATACCCAACCAGTATGCCCTTATTAACTCGGGAGTCAAATTTTCCAAGCCTACCATCTTCTCTTTTTATATAACATTTTCTTCCAAATATTCTGAAATGCTTCACATTTGTCGATCTTCCTTTCCATAACTCGTAGGGAGTCTTATAAATGTTACTTATGAGAATTCCTTTGTTCAGGATGTGAACTATTGTATGTACTCCTTGTGCCCAAAATATGTCACTCAACTTGGAATATTTCAACATGGTTTTGGCCATTTCCTGTACTGATATGTTCGTCCTTTCGACAACTCCATTTTGCTGAGGTGTCCTGGTTGCTAAGAAATGTATTTTTATTCCATGGATTCCACAAAAATCCAAGAATTATTTTGATGTAAACTCTCCTCCATTGTCTGATCTCAAACACTTGATTTTCAAGTCCATCTCGGTCTCAACCATTTATTTATATATCTTGAAGTGTTCGAATGCCTCTGAATTCTTCCTAAGAAAGAAAATTGCAGTCATTCTTATGTAGTCATCAACCAATAGCATAAAATAATGTTCTCCATTTAATCACTTTGTTCTTGTGGGTCCACATAGTTAAGTGTGTACAATCTCCAATGGTTTTGTTGTGGACTATCCTTTTGATTTGAACTTGGTCCTGGTTTGTTTTCCTTCTAGACAATGCTCACATAGAGTATTTTATGGATTTGACATATCAGACACTTCTTTCATTGATTCATTTCTATTGATTTTGACAAGGCTGTCAAAGTTCACGTGACCCATTCTTTTGTGCCATAGCCAAATTTCATTTTCTTTTCCTAAGCAATATCTTTCCCTTCCAAATTCATTTAGTACATATATGTTGTTTGGGGTTCTTCTACCTGTAGCCGCTAATTTTCTTGATCCTTCTTTCCTTATCTCACATTTTTCTGAGTAAAACAAAAGTTTGTGTCCTTGATCACACGTTTGACTGACACTTCAACGATTTTTCTTCATATCTTCGACCAGTATAACATTTTCTACCTTGGAATCTTTGCTTCCAAGCTTGATTATGCCTCTACCTATAATTTTGGTTGAGTTATCATTTCCAAACAAAACCGTTCCATCTTATTCCTTCTTCAGGGTCAGAAACTCATTCTTGTCACCTATCATATGCTTTGAACATCCACTATAAACATACCGTCCACTTTTCTTGTGTTTTGCCTGTAAAGAAAGCAAGCATTCTTCGGTGTTGAATTGATCCTTCTTCCTTCTCCATATCATTTATGGTTCCTGTTTGATATTCTACTTTGGTTCCCTTGGAGGAACAACCAATCTACAATATTTGCCCATTTGTCCAAAATTATTGCACTTGTAGCACTCTAGTTCATTTCTCAGTAGACCAAAACTATTGTAAAAAAAATTTATGTGCTTCATGTGAATTTATAGAATAAGCGTTGCTCGAATAACCTTCATAATTTCTTATGTTCTTGGCATAGGCTCTAATTTTTGCAGTTTTGTGTCCAAAATTGTTACAAGAAAAACATAAACCAATAAAAATAGTTTGATACCTGGATGTAGGGGATCTTCTGAATGGTGTTTCTCTTCTAAAGCCTTCTTCCTCTTGAGATGTTGTTGATTGTTGATTATGTGTTATAAATATTCTAGGTGGTCCAGTTCCTCCATGATTTTCTTCTTGAGTCTTCCTGTATTCCTCTTTCTTGAGAGTTCCTCTGATGATTTATGCATAATTGCTTTGTTTTGCTTCTTGTTTTGTCATCTTGGAGCTCGAACCTTTCTCATTTTTCATTTGGTTGTATCCTATACTAAACCTATCATAATATGGTGTTTGACTGTTGATGATCTCATACAATAACTTGGTGTTATTCAGTTGCATATCTTTCTTCTCAAGATCTTTTCTTAAGGTGACTATTTCTGCTTCCAAGCTTCCAATCATCTTATCCTTATCTTCTAACTTATTTCTGAGTGTTTCTTCAATCCTTTTGTCTTCTTCTACCTAGATTTTTAACTTCGTGATTATCTACTTGATTTATTTTGAGTTGTAATTTTGAGATCCTTCTTTATTCTTTAATTCTGCCTTCAATGACTAGTTTTTCTTTATAGACTTCTCCTTCTTCTTTAGAATCCTCTTCATCATCATCTACTACCATGAATACTAATATTTTTGAAACATTTTCACTATCATCATCCTCGTCTGATGAGGAGCTATCTTCCTTTGAGTAGAATCTTTTCTTGAAGAATTTCCTCTTCTTCCTTCTCTTGTCTCTCTTTTTTTTTTTTTTTCTTAGGTTCTTCTTCTGCATCGCTACTTTCGTTCTTAGCATAAGGAAATTTAGAAGAAAAATTATCAATACCATCACAATTAAAACATTTCAACGGAATCATACCTTTATACTTGACAGTTCCTCTTTTTAACTTCCTTACAAAGTTTTTCACTTCTTCATCGTCCTCTGAATCAATGCTGCAACTACAATCTAGTTTTGACTTTTGCTTGCTTTGATTCTTTGTCTTCTTAGATTATTTGAACGTTGTTTCCTTCATGATTGGGTTCTCTTTTTCTATCCTCATTTCATAACTTGTGAATATTCGGTGTAGCTCGTCCATGCTCAAATTGTCAAGATCTATTATTTCTTTGAGGGATGATATCTTAGGATCAAATCTCATAGGTATAGATCTTACAACCTTTTGAAGGACCATTGATTCATCAATGTATTCTCTCATTCCTCTAATACTATTCAGGGTTTCGTCAACTTGCAAAAATTAGGTTGCAATGTCTTCATCTTCAATTACTCAAATTTAGCTCAAAGGATTTCAATCTGAGCTCCCTTGACTTTGGTATCTCCTTCATAAATCTTTTGAATTTTATCCCAAAGATCCTTTGAAGTCTTGCAATGCATAACTTTGACAAATAATGAATCATCCAGACTGCTCAAAGTGGCACCTTTAGCATTTAAATTATTTTCGTTGAGTTTATTTCCATATTTGTTAGTTGGGGGAGTGGTTGGCGTTGCATATGTTTCTACTACTGAATGCCAAACATCAAATCCGTGTACCTGTAAAAAGGTTTACATCCTTTTATTCCAAAAGGTGTAGTTGTGACCATCAAACCTTGGTGCTCCAATATTAGTGTATTCCATGATCTCCTTCCAGTGGTTAAAATGTTTCTTGAAGGACCTGCTATGATACCAATTGTTGGAATATTGAGAGGGGGTTAATCAGTATGAGCACTTTATTATCACTTTTAACCATAATATGTAACCATTAATTTCATCAGCAATACATCATCAACATATCATGAGTAGTGTAAATCAATAGAGCATAATAGACATCCACAAAAGCACAATACACCATAATTTACGTAGAAACCCAAATGGGAGAAAACCACATAATGATTTTCTTATATATAAAAATAATACATTCATTGGAAGCACCAACTTCCCAATTCTCCAGCTACAAACGGAAGGAGGCTACGACCTCCTATTTATAGGCTCCAAATAGAAGGAAGCTACAACTCCCTGAATTCTCTGGATCCAACCAGAAGGAGGTTACAACCCCCTGATTCTTAGGCTCCAACCTGAAGGAAGCTACAACTCCCTGAATTCTCTAGATCCAACCAGAAGGAGGCTACAACCCCCTGATTCTTAGGCTCCAACCTAAATGAAGCTCCAACTCCCTGTGTTCTCCAACACCAACCATAAGGAGGCTACAACCCCCTTTCCTTGCCCCATTTTTCTACCCTGAAATATAAATGCAGACCAAATTGTCACTACCACAATCATTGTTACTATCACAAAAACCTGTAACCTGTCAAACTGTCACTGTGTCCAACCTGTCACTGTCATTGTACCATCAACCTGTAACTGTCACTATACCATCAACCTATAATTATCACTGTACCATCAACCTATAATTTTCATTGTACCATTAACATGTAATTGATCATCAACATATGTGCCACCAAAACATGTACCATACCATTCATCAACTATGTACCAACAAATCATGTACCATAAGTTATGCCAAATGTAGATACCATAACATAAATTATGAGTAGCTAATCATGTACCATGTATCTATACCATATCATCAATGATATACAATAATGTTCCTCAAGCCAATATCACAAAGGTGTTCCTATGACAAGGAACCATAACATCCATAGACCAAATACCAAGAATATGTCTCAAGCATATATCACCTCAACCATAGTATCCCTATACCCAAGAGGCCTCCAAGATATGCCTTAAGCATATTCCATACCATACATGAATCAAGCCTCAAACAAACACATAGAAAACATACATTTACTCATGACACCTGAAGCATACCATCTTAGACTGTATCACAAACCTGTTGTACCTTCAAACCTTGCTACTTCCTAAACTTAGTCGTCCTCTTCAAATTTGTATTTTCCTTGCAGAACTAAGACCTATTGTCTAGAGAGGCCTCACATGACGAGCCCTGGAAAACGTACAGGGTTGCCTCACGAGACACTAGTAGTTTGACCCACGTGGGTCAACCAAACTAGGGTTTCCTAAGAAATTTCCACTCTCCTCTGCAACCCCGAAAATCCCTCACTTCTCACTTGTTGCTACCTCATATTTTTCTATCGCAAACTTGCCAATAGATCACTTACTCACAAGAAGATATTCAATATAATGAATGAGTAAATGTACTTGTTAGTTCTTGAATTTTTCATGACTTTTCATCCACAAATTTCCCTTTTCTACCATGCTTTGTTTGCCTAATCTTCCCCTATGACTCATTTCTTTTCTACCTCATGGTGTGTTTTTTAATTTGCTTGAGAATTTTTATCATGCATTAGTGAGATAAAGTTTTAATTTAGATAATTTGAGTATCTTCCATCAGACTTAGAGCCAATTTTTGTTTAAACTTCAAAAAATTGAAATAAAGATAGGCACTACAAGAATACAATTATTCTTGTAGCACCTGAAATCATGATTAATATGAATGTCCTCAATCCCAAAAAATCATGTGATTCGTTATGAGATTATGACATAAATACAACAATGAAAAAATGTTTTAATTTCCTCATAATGAGGATCGGGATGATGATCTAGAAAGATCATGTTTGTGCCTGCCACTGATTACATCAAATCAAGGTTTTGGGACACATTTTTAAAAACAAATAGTTATGATTTAGAATTATGGTAATATCTATATCATGGCTTAATGAGTGTTTTGCAGATAGAAGAAGCTCCCTCATATCACTTGATTATCCAAGAAACTCCAGAATGACAATTTGTTCGAAACCCTAATACCTGAAGGTTAACAAGCACAATGGCTCCCAAAAAGGGTGAAAAGATCACTCGATTAGAACCAGAAGGAGTGGAATTGATTGAGTCCTTTCCAAAATCATGCAAAATGTTGATTGATTATTTGCAAGTATTTTAAATATCTACATCAAATATTGACTACATTCTTCATTTGAAGAAATTGTCATTTCTCAAAACCCTATTTAGTTCAAACCCTAGCATTTGCAGGTGAAACAAAAAGTGAAACAAAGGAATGAGAGGAAAAATTTATTGTCGCAAGGCAAATCATATTGAGCAAGAGAAATATCGTAAAAGAAGTTAAGCATGAACTCTAAATTTGGATGATATTTGCAAGGAGCATGGTCTTTTGCTCATAAAATGTGCAACTAGTTGTATTTTTGAATATGATGATGTTCATCTTGATGGCAATGATATTGGATTTAAGGAGGAAGATAAACCAAACTTCATTGGGTCCTTCTATCACATCTGTTGTCTATAAAATATTCATTATTGAATATGGATCTTCATAACATGATAATGTCAGGCTCTTCAAGGAGAAAGTAATAACTATTATTCAAGAATACCTTCTTTATGAAATTGTCAGGAGTCTGGAAGATCTTGTCACTCCTGATTTCATGCAGTTTTTAAGAGGATTATAACATTAGCCATGGATAGAAAAGAGAGAAATAAATGGCTTATGTTTTATTGTATTCTCTCTATAAAGAGATTTTTTCAGTTGAGGAAGCAAAAGACAAAAAATTACAAGAAGTGAAATATGAAGATGATACCCTATTGAAAAATCCTCACCAGTGGAACAAAGTAAAAGAGGAAAAGAGGAGGTTCAAAAGAAGACTGTAAAGGAGAAGAAACAACTACCAAAACATGTCATAGAATCTTCTCACTCATAGGAAGACCTTACATATGTTCCATAAATGCATGACATACTAGAATTTGATATACAAGAAATACATAGTTCATCTAAATCTGCAGAAAATGAGACATTTGGAAAGTCATCTTCAAAAGAAAGAAAATATAGAATGAGGCCCAGGAAACCTATATTCTCCATTGATATCAACAGACCTCGATCTGAGAAATATTATGTTGAGTTCAGAGTGGAAACAAAGGGTATCCTTTAGAAACAAAAATATGGAAATTTAGCAGAAAATGCAGAAATTTCCTATAGGTGATTGTTTTAGCAATCATATTCTGTCGAGTATTCCAAGAAAACAGTGAAGAATAGGGGGAAATCATTCAAAACCCACTTGAAAAATGGGCCAAATAGGTGACTCTTGAGCTGTTTCTCAAAAAATTGAAACATTGGGGAGATACAGGTGAATCTTTGAAGGGGATTTTTCAAGATTTTGTGAACTTTTGTCTCCTAAAAAATTGCGTAGTCATGGTTGAATTGACACCTCATCAATTCTACCTGTTCTTGATTAAAGAAATCAATACATGATGTTTGAATGAGATTTTGTGGGAGATTATGCATTGGATACTATTTGGAAAGGAAAGGAGATCTTTCAAAATCATAACTTAGCCTTAGGATCCAAATTTTTCCCCAAAATCTAGAATTTTTGTTGTAGTGCAATGGATGCAAATGAATGTAATATATGTTTCTTAACCAGATATCAAGACTTGATCTAAAATGTATCCATATTTTAGGATATAGTAAAACCAGCTATGTGCATAAAAATAATATTTGTTGACAGAGTTAGGGGGGTTGGAATTAGTGGCATTTTTTGGAAAAACTTTGTTTCCGATTGTAAAGACTAAAACTTATTTCATTTTGCACTAAATGGAAAAGAATATATGATGGTTAGACTTCTCTTCTTATCTTTTATTCTTTATTTTCTTACTTGAATGCATATTTATCCTTTGCGAAGCATTTGATATATCTTGTTTATGATTTAAGACAATGAATATTTTGTTGATTTCTTGTTCACAATTTGATTTGTGTTTAAGTACATGTTTCTTGTTCTTCAATGATATTTAGGATCAAGGATTTCCTATGTGAGTGAACATATTGGAAACTTACACATTTCTATATTTCATTGTATAATATGTTATCTAATTTATAAGGTTGAATACCATTTACTAAGCAAGTGTGATAGGAATTTGTTCTTGTTATCTAAGATATATATTGTTATTTACCCACTGCTTAACCTTCAAACCAATTTCAAAACCCAAAACAAATCTTTATTTATAAAATCCATTGCAATAACTTGATGATGCCCTAACTTTCCCTTTAGCAGTCAAGTGCAACTTTAGGGACCAACAGTACTTATGACAGACTCCTTGAGGTTTATTTATACTTTTTTCAAAGTAATCTCTCTCCTTAACCTTAGGGAGTCTATACTTTCTTATTACAACCACTTTACCCTTTCATTAATTGACTTGTAACTAACTAGGGTTTCTTAACCATTCTTTGGGGCTTCTAACTTCACAAGGCCATAACTCCTCAACTGTGATGAACCACGTGGTGTACGACCTATAACTAGAAATGACATGACAAGGATTATCCATCCATGAGTGAGTTACCTACGTTTACACCATCCTTCATGACCTTTTTCCTTAATCAACTATAGGTTCCATAACCATACCTTTGGGGCTACCAGAATTCTTCAAGGGTTGAAATCAATGAAAACCAATCTTTCAACAAGGGTCAGACTGTATTTTCACATAAGGAGAATCCATTAAAATTTAATTTAAATCACGCCAATTAAATTCATCATTAATAGTGTGAGTGACAACTAAGGTTACCTATGATAGATATATATGTGTATGTTTTAAAAAGTGTTAATTTATGAAGAAAAGAAAGGTAAGTTGTTGATACATAAGTTGAAGTGCATCTTACATGCACAATAAGATTTTTCATGTATTAGGTACAGTTGACGGGTTCTTCTTGTTGTGAATCATTATCCATCTATAACATCAAAGCAGGTAAGCATTTGAAACTAATTATTTTCAACAAGATTGCAAGCACATTTACTCGGGTAATTTTCATATCAAATTTAAGAATGCATGAATATCATAATAATTCGTCAAAGTTATGATTCTATAATTCATTTCATTTATCATTTCTTTGTTCAAAATGGTTTGAATAAATTGTGAAATATTTTTCATTACAACCAAATTCTTCTTGAAAATAGGGAACATGCCTCCAAGGAAGACATTAGTAAAAAATAATATTAAGACATCAAAGACGAGGGATATCTTAGAAAACCAATTGAGTTTGATGACACAATTGATGATTACATGTCATTTATCCAGATTCTAGTTCTAGAGGAGCTTGTAATACGCCCAGTTTTCAAACATACAAACCACAACACTAACTCAACAATGGTGTTTCGAGGATGGAATGATTTATTTCTAAAATTCAAAGATGAGGAATATCTCGGTATCGTTCCTCAAATTGATCCCTTGGTTAAGTGGATGATCGAGTGTTCACTAATATTTGGAAATATCAACTCCACTCTCTGCCCACAAGGGCTTTGATCTTTCCTTGTTCATAATCCATCAAGTGGGTGGTTGATAAGACACTCACAAATAAAGGTATGTGTGTGGATTCTCTGGGGAATTGTGTTGGCTCTTCCATACCTAAACACATGAACACCTACTACAAATTTATTATATTGGAGGTTTCATTTGTCACCACTTTTCTTTTCCAACAAGTTTTATGTTGAACATGATGTTGGTAAGATCTCATCGGGATGGTGGAAAGAATACAATAAGTTTATGAATAAGACCAACACTTGGTACACAATTACTAATCTCATGGAACCGTGTATGCTTCTAATGGTGCTATTGTGTCATTTATATGGAGAAAAGGATTGTTCAAGTTTCTTGGATGCTTGGTTTCCATTAGCATACACGGTAGCTATGACAGGGAAAATATTCAATTGGGGAGGTATTTTGTCAAACCAACTTGATCTAATGATCGAAAAGGTTCATCATGCAAATAAAACACCACATATGGTTCCTAGTTTTTACATTCCATCTTATTTTCTTGACATTATTTGTGCATGTAATTCTTTCCTAGGTTTGAGTCTCAATTGGCACCCTGTCGAGGCCTCAATGCATGTGTATTTTCAATCGTTGTGGGAACACAAGTATAAGAAAAGGTACACCGAGATTTGTGATCATTTTCTGGAAATACACTATTATATTATATTATATTTAGAGAAGAATGTTCGAGGTTATCCGATAATGAAAAAATATCAATTAAACATATAGGTAACTAATATGTTCAAGAAATTTATGTGTGCATTAGGATCTTTGGTGCAACTGGGACACCCTACCTATTTCCAAAGTTTGTGCTAGATCATCTAGTAACTGGGGATATTTCATATCAGACCATCTACCAGGGATTTAATGTTGCACTACTAAAGGAAGTGAAGAAGAATATTTTCATCCCATATGTTTTAAGTTGGGCCATTTCTTCATCAAAGGTCCCAAACAGGCTCTCCAAGAGGTCGTTATACACTTGGAATATCGTTGACCTCAGTGGAAATTTATAAGACATGATATGAAGGGTCTTATTATCAAGCATTGTGAGCTCATTGCAACATCCTAACCATATAACAAAAAAAAAATGGAGGAAGAGTTGTTATATCAGGACATAAAGGATTGGGATGAAGTGTTGGAGAGAAGAAAGGTCCACAACTTGCGATTTTCAAAGCTTTGTCTTATGATGAGTAATTGGATGATCTGGAGTAAATAACTATTATAGCAAGATTTTCCTCACCCTATGCAAAGTTTCTCAGAAGTCCTTTTTCCATTTCCCTATTCATACTTGAAGTCCCTTTTTGCAAATCCTAGAGCTAAAAACAATATTTTTCCACATATACACACCCTAACTATTATACAACATGAGTATATGCAGGTTGCACCATTATATCCCGTGTACATTGGGTTTTGTGCCCAAAATTAAAAAATGGTGTCGGTTTCCATGTCACGTCACAAGATCCATGATCCTTGACCTTCCATATACTGGAAACGTTTTGACTCAAACCTTCAGTTCCATTTGAAGGCTATAAACGGGTCATATCCGAGCTATGGAAAAGAGGAGAATAATTCAAATTTGAGAGAAAAGTTACTCTGGAGAAATTATTCACTTCATATTGAGTCTGCATCCCTTTGTCCTTTTAAGTCTGAACACATTGTTCATCCCCCAATCTCTCACCTACTTGAATGAGAACCTCATTGTCTCTCTTATATGATCTTGCCTCTAGTGGAGGCCCAACTGGAAGGGACTTAGTTTCTCATTTCTGAACCATGTCGACATGGAAGTTTGTAATTCGTTCACTTCTGTTGATTACATTTTAATAGAAATACTCTTTTCTCATCCAATTAATACCTTGAAAATATTTGAATTGTTATTCCATGGGCATATTTGTTATGAATGTTGATGGATTATGCTATTTAATGTGCTAACTTTATATATTATCACCATATGCTTGCGTTTCTTGGTTGTTGAGGAAAAGTTGCAGGTGTATTTCTTTGAGTCAAGTGGTTAACGATGGACTTCATCAAACATCTGGACGAGGTTATAGGCCTTTATCTTGTCTTGTTAGCATATTTGATTATATAACATACCTGACATTAGAGTTGATTTCTACAATCATTCTATTTGTTGTGGTTTACCCCTAGCCATAGAGATATTTTCCTCGTAACAGAATTGGCGACCATACTAGGGATATAATCTTCTTTTCAGGGTTTGGAGTGGTTTTCTCCTTTGATTGTTCTTATTTATATTGAGTTTCTTGTCGTCTGATTGCTTGATAGCCTTTATTCATTTTGAGTCTGAGTTTCTTAGACTTATCCTTAGCTTGGCAATGTTTAACACGTATATGTGTGTTTTTACCTGAGAGTCGCATACATACGCGTATTATCCTTTTGCAAGAGGCGTATATACATGGTTTTCTCTTGAACAATCACGTACATCATCCTTTTTTTCTTGGTTGATGAGTTTGATTTTTGTTGGGTAAGTTATGATGGTTGTTGAGTCTTCTTGGGTATTTGCTATGACTGTTAAGTGCCTGTAGAATGATATGAAACCTTTCTTTGGTTGAATTTTTGGGTGGTGCCTTTCTCATCATCCTTTTCATTGATTGTCCTTGCATATTGGGATGGGTGTTTGCTTCTTGATATCCTACTTGGTTTGTCTTTGTTTACATATACTAGAATATTTATATCAAGTTGTTGTTCAGTCCTTGCATTTTCGTTCTTTTATATTGAAAATACAAAAATATTAAGCATTTTGCATTGTTGTCATTTGATCTTTTGGGTCCTTATTATTGATCTTAGTACATGTATAGAAAGATTGCATCTTATTTTGAATTGAAAAACTAAATTGAAAATTTCATTTTGAAAAGCTTATCATTTATTGGGAATTGAAGTTATGAATCTACATTTTATTCATATTCATTTATTTTACTTGTTGAGTCATAACATCATTAGTTTCACGACTGCACCTTTTTGAGTAATCAAGGCCACTAAAAGTAACACTGATAATTTAAAATTGATTAGAAACGGTTTTATTTTCTAAGGTGCACAAACTAGCTTAGGATTTAGAGCCTTGGAATATGATTTTGTGAGTAAACTTCTCCAAGGCTATTAAATCAACATATGTGTCTGACTAAGGGAGTGGTGAAATCCATTTTATAATTGGTGATGTCAGGAGACTCCACTTACACTGGAGTTAAGCATGAGGTCACGTGAGGTTGGTTGAGGGGATATCCCCCCAATACCTTCTTACCATCATATATATTTCTTGGGATCTATTCATATATGGGTATCTTGCTAGTACCTTTACCTCTATGAGAGGTGGTGCTTTCAAGGTTTTGGGCTTTGTTAACCTACCCATATGATAGACCCAACTTACGATTTTTCGCCTACACATCATTTATACCATGGTTGCTTAGTTGCTTGACATAGGTACCACATAGGTTACTTGCAGGGGTTGTTCTGCAAGTACCCTGGGTCAGATAAGGGTTGGAAAACACACATCCTTTATGGAAAATTACCTCTCCGAGGGTATCTAACCAACTGGTTGTTAAGTCCATGTGGGACCTTATAACTAATTATGATACCTCTGATATTTTGCAGGGAGTCTCAGGCCCCTCTTGGGTGAGGCATACCTAATTTAGGGAGGGAGGCCACTTTCATCCACTTTATCATGTTTGTGTGCATATTGGCATTTTGTTTATTTTATTTTAGTGTGCTCTTTAATTACTAGTTGGCCTTAGGATTTGGTCTTTATATCTCGAGTCTTGATTCATCGTGGAGCCATACCAACTTCCCCGTAGGTATCGCCACTTGTTACAATTACCACCAGATTTTGAATCTTTTCCTTCTAAAAGGCATAAAGTTATCAAACGTGGTACACACACCTCCACTTACCAGACTTGTGATCATACAAGGATGAGTAATGAATCGAGTCAGGATTATATTGGGAGTCCTTCAACTCCCATACCCACTATAGTTAACAATAGTCCTTCGACATCTTCAACCACAATGGTTGTAGTGCAGGAGGTTCATATCATCACTCTAATCCGTCCTATAGTGAATACTCAACCTATAGCCATGAACCCTTTTAGGTCCCTTTGTCACTCGTCGGGATACAATATTTAGTCCATCCCTATGACCTCTATCCCTTTTTCTTATGGTATGTCTAATTTCACATCACGATTTTCATCCTCCATCCCAACATCTACTTTGAATACTAGTATTGGACTTGGGGGCATGGGTCCTCCACATACTCCATTTTCATTTGGTGGTGCTCATATCCCACAAATGACTCATACAGTTGGAGGCCTTCCTCCTTTTCACCCCAGGTCTAATGTGTATCCTAATGATCTTGGATGGAGTAACCAACCTGGCAGACAAGCTACTGCTTACGGTCCATCCTTTACACATACATCCTTTGTACCTATTCCGACCAACATGTTTGGCATGATGAATCCACCTTTATCCTCTGAATTCATATCTGGAGGAGGTCAGTTTCATACCATGGGAAACCCCCAAACTGGAGCCACTCTAGCTGGGGGGGATTTTTACAACCCTCATCATAACATTCCTACTGGAATGGTGCCCAACCAACCCCTCATGAATTAGTTTGGAGGAGGGTATTACAATCCCAGACAGGGCCATGGTGCATACCAGAACCCTGGATGGGTTGTGATTCTCCAACAACAATCTTTCCAGAGAGCTTGGGTCCAGATGCCACAACCCCATCTCCATTTTTCATCCATGCTCAATCTTCCATACTTGTCTAGATTGATGAATGACCCTATGTGTCATTATCCGACATGGCCCCCCGTCCCCACCAAGCTTCCTTCAGATATTCCAAAATTCGAAGGCAAGACTGGTGAATATCCCGATGATCACACTACTAATTTTCACCTTTGGTTCTCTTTGAACTCCCTTAACGACGATTCTATTTGTTTAAGATTGTTTCAACACACCCTCACAGGGGTTGCTGTGAAATGGTATATAGAGCTACCAGAGGGGACATATGGAAATTTTAATCAGATGGTTTTAGTCTTCCTCAACCACTTCCAATTGTTGTTTCATTACGATGCTGGCATAGAACTTTTGTCGGCCTTACTTCAGGACAAAGCCACTCATATCTCAGATCACATCCAAGAGTGGCGTAGATGGAAGAGGTTGAAATAGGCCTAGATACCCCCGAAATTCCTACTAGAGTGGTTCCTTAAGTCTCTACAACCTTATATTTCAAAGGATGTTTCTACATTTGGGATTACATATGAGCAAGAAGTGATTTTTAAATCCCAAAAGTTAGATCTTATATATGTTCAATCTGGGATGTTATACGAGATTCTTCTAGATGCATCGAGGTCAAACTATGACCCTAGACAAAATCTCGGGCCTCATGCCGATGACATTGTAGACTCTGCTAATGTAAAATATGCAGACTTAGTGAAAAGCCAGTTGAAAGAGTTGTCTCTAAACCAGTCTGTAGGAGGGCCAGCTTCGTGTGTGTCCTCCACTCCCACTTAGTCGATGGATGTACATTATGTGCAGTCATCAACTAACCTGAATGGTAACCAACAACCATGATGGAATAAAAAGAAAGGACGTGGTAAAAATAGTAAGGGTGGGAAGAATAATAATAAACCCAAGGACAATGGTAATAATGAGAAGTCGAATAACAAAGTTGGTGAGGGAAAGAAAGAAAGGTGGAAATTGAAGTTTCCCTGCAATATTTGTACAAAGAATCACCTTACCCACTTATGCCCCAAACTTATGGAAGCTGCGAGGATTTTGTCTCTACCACATGTTGTGCTGACTAATCCTTTTTCACATAATCAACACATGGCCTCGAGCTCCTCAAATTTCGTAAGTTCAACGAGTGGGATTCAAAACCCACCGACGCAAGATGGTGATTTTCTATGCATGAATATGGTTAAGTCTGAGGTTAATGTAGCCACTTGGTCTCACGATTACAGTTCTTCACAGACTCTACCTGGTCTAGAGTCTCCCCCTCCTCCAGAGATGCCTTTACAGATCGAAAAACCAGAGCCCATGCCTCGTATTCTGAAAGGAGTACTCAAGTGATCTAACCACAATCCTAATGCTAGAGCCACCCAAAATTACTCTATTGTTGAGGACCTGGGTCAAACCCCTTGTGTTATGTCGGCTCTAGAGGTACTCTAGATGTGTCCTTCACAGAGAAATGCCTTGTTATCTATGTTAGGAGCTCTAGATCCTTGTGGCTCTAAAGTTACCAAGTTTGATGTCACAGATGTAAATCCCCGCTTTCCTTACCATGTGGCATTCCAAATCCATGTGGGTTACTCAAAGTATACCATCAAACATATTGTTGTTGATGAAGGCGTTGCAACATTTGTGATGTCCCTGGTCTGTTGTAAATCCCTTGACTCTCCGACCCTTTCTCAATCTCTGACTATGTTGACCACTTTTGACGGTTGTTCCTTTCGCCCTCATGGTATTCTTCCTACCTTCCCAGTCCAGTTAGGTGGGAAGATGGTAGAGGTGGATGTCAAGGTGGTTGATGCAACCCTCAACTATAACTTGTTACTAAGACACAATTGGACTTACGCTATGACTGCAATCATATCATATGTCTTCCACACTCTTTGCTTTCCTCATGGTGGGAATATCGTGACAATCGACCAATTTTCCATTGCGTACGCTAGCCCCAATGCATCGGTTGGAGTGTTGATCCCCGTGATCCACAATTCTCAGTCGACAACTGAGAATATTGGTGTTAGAATGTATTCATCCCTTATGGGTACCTTCAACTTCATGGCACTGGTTCATCATATATATGCCATGTCCAGTAGGTATGCTTCGTCAAAGAGGTTCGTTCCATTTCGTACTTCGTATTTTAACGATCCTTGGACCCTACCTTCATCGACTGCATATTTTGAAGGTTAGTCACATACTGGAATGGCGATGCCATTATCAATAGTATAGATAGCATATCAGGATATTCTTGATTCTTCCATCGATCTAGATTCTATTGCCTCATAGACGAATGAGGAGGATCTTGCTCCAGATCTCGTGTGGGCCACTTCATTGTCTTGTTCACATGACTGCCTCAATGAGAATTTACCTTTGGATGAAGCTATCGTAGAGGCCATGAATGATTCCGACAGGCCATGGGATGATATGCATCATCGCTCTTATTTTCTCCCAGAGCTTGTCAGAATCGAACAAAATGATTTTAGATCTACCTTGAGTGAGATAGTTGGTCACGCCATAGTTCCACTTGATATGCACAACAATTATGCTGAAGGAAACATGGAGAGTATCTCTCCTACCTTCATGATCGATATCTCTCGTATTTCTGGTAAGGTTGAAAATGTATACATCGGTGCAAATTGTTCGTCGAAAGAAATTATGATCTACACCAAGCTCTTCAAAGAATTTTGCAATGTATTCGCTTGGTCGTATGAAGAGATGTCGATAATCGACCCTCAAATTGTCAAACATGAGATTAAAACTTACCTAAATGCTAAGCTTGTTTGACAATGACTTAGAGATGTCAATCCTAGGAAGGCCCCTGCTATTAAGGCAGAGGTAGAGAAATTGATTAACGTTGGATTTATCTACCCAATTCCCTTGATTGAATGGGTATCTAATCCCATTCCTTTGAATAAAAATAAAGGGACCATCCATGTATGCATGGATTTTCGTGACCTGAATAAATCCTGTCCCAAAGACAACTTCTTGACACCCTTTATTGATCAGATTCTCGATGAATGTGCAGGAAGCGAAGTTTTTTCATTTATGGATGAATTTTTAGGGTATAACCAAATTCAGATTAAGCCCAAGGACCAATATAAGACAAAATTTATTTTCCCTTGGGTTACATTCACATACCAGAAGATGCATTTTGACCTTAAGAACGTCAGAGCAAACTTCCAACGAGCTATGACCTTCACATTTCATGATCTCAAGCATATAGTCGAAGCCTATCTCAACGATCTTGTTGCTCACTCTCATAAGAGAGTGGATCACCCTAAACACCTTCAACTAGTTTTTCAAAGATGTCGCCATTATCACATCCATTTGAACCCTCATAAATGCATATTTTGCGTTAGGTTAGGTCGACTTCTAGGATTTTTAGTCTCTGAGACTGGGATCATAGTATATCTATTAAATATTGAGGAAATACTTCGATTGCCTCCCCCACACACTATTCATCAAATTCAAGGTTTACAGGGAAAAGATAACGGTTTACAACAGTTTATAGTGAACTATGCCAATATTACTAAGGGTTTCATGTGTCTCTTAAAGAAGGACACTCCTTTTATCTGGGATGAGCGAGCCCAGGAATCCTTCGATGCTTTGAAGAAATCCTTGGTATCGACGCCTCTACTGAAGTCTCCAAACTACAACAAATATTACCTACTTTATATCACCATGCCCAAAGAGATGATTGGCATGGTGTTGGTTCAAGAGGATGAAAAGCCCCGTGAGCACGTCATTTACTATCTTAGTCAAAACTTAGTTGGCCCGAAACTCAAATATTCTCTTGTTGAAAAGCTTATAGCTTTGATTGTTGTTCATGCAGTTCAACGATTACAACACTATATATTGATTTGAAAAACTATTGTGGTTGTCGATGTCAATCCATTTAAATACGTCCTTACTAGGCGTATCATAGGGGGAAAGTACAATAAATGGATTGTCATTCTACTAGAATTTGATCTCGATTTCGCTTCTGCAAAGTCCAAAAAATCACCAGTTTTTGCAGAGTTAATATATGACTTCCCTCGGTTATATGAGGATGTTATTCATGTTGATTCCTTCGCAAATGAACACATTTTCCTTGTCTCGTCGTTGAACCCCTGGTATGGAGATATTGTTATCTATATTCAAACTTTGAAGTTCCCTCATCATCTCTCATGAGATGACCGATGACATATACGATACCAAGCTAAGAATTACCTTATCATCGGTGAGACTCTGTATCGTCGAGGAGTAGACAATGTCTTGCATCATTGTTTGACTCACTAAGAAGCCGAGTCGGTTCTAAACGATTGCCACAGTGGGGATTGTGGTGGTCATATATCCAGGCTTGTGACAACCCATAAAAATTTTTGAGCCAGTTATTTTTGGTCGTCTATTTTTAAATATTGTGTCAAAGAAGTTAAGAAGTGTCACCCCTAACAGGTGGTCACTTGGAAAATTCGCTCGCATCCAGCCCCTCTCCTTCCAGTCATTATCGTATGTCCCTTCACCATGTGGGGGGTGGATTTTGTGGATTGCAACCCAACTTCGTCTCGGGGGCATCAACACATTATTGTGGTCATAGAATACTTTACTAAGTGGGATGAGGCCATCACTACAGTTAAATCCGATGGTAAGACTGCTTCTTTCTTCATATTCAATTAAATTATAGCCAAGTTCGGAATCCCAAGTGAGATTGTCATTGATCATGCTAGTCACTTTCAAAATGAAATGATGAAATAATTAGCATCAAAATTGGGGTTTAGACGTGGTCATTATTCCCCTTACTATCCATGGGAAAATGGACAAGTAGAGGTCGTGAACAAGTCTCTCAAGACAATTTTGCAGAAAATTGTCATCTAGAGAAAATCTGACTGGCATATCATGTTTTACCCAACACTTTGGGCATACCAAACTCGGTTAAGACTTCCATTGGTTTTTCTCGTTTCCAGTTAGTTCATGGTGTGGAGTCTATCCTACCTATTGAACGAGAAATCCCTTCTCTTCTATTGGAAGTTTCTCTCCTGCCTGACACTTTCGATCTCGAACAACGCCTCGTACACCTAGAGAGTCTAAATGAGCAGTGTCAAGATGCCTCCATGTTTATCTAAGAGAATAAAATACCTTCAAGGTCCAATATGATAAGTTTTTCTATCCTCGGCAGTACGCTGAGGGTGACTTGGTGCTTCTATATGACCAATCCAAAAAACCACTAGGGGCCGAAAATTTCAACCCCATGTGGCATGGTCCCTATATCATGCGACATGTCTTAGAAAAAAGAGCCTATGAATTAGAAGATTATGAAGGAAACATCCTGACTGAGCCCAGGAATGGGATCTATTTGAAAAGATATTACGCTTGAGCCCCAATCTTAGGTGTAACTCTTTGTATACTAATGTATTTTAGTGTTATATATTTTCCCTCTTTTTTATCTTCGGCTTGCTTATCAAGTTTTCCCTTGGTTGGTAGATGTCAACAGAGTCTTCAATCTACTTAGGATTTGCAGAGGGGGCCATTCGTCATACACGGAACTTGGCTTCCATCGCTTGGGTTGTTTACTCACCCGAGGGTCTATTGGTGTCTTCATGTGGCATTTTCCTAGGGCCATCCACGAATAATGTGGCCAAGTATAACGTTGTTATAAATTTTTATGCGATGCCATTTCACATTGTATTCACTCTTTAGAAGTTCGCCTAGACTCCCAGTTAGTAGTATGTCAGTTGAAAAATAGTTACCATGTGAAAGACCCTACTCTACTCCGATGATTCTTATGGGTACGACTTTTGGAACGAAATTTTGAGTTTATTACGTATTATCACATGCCTAAAAGTTCTAATCATGTATCTGATGCATATGATAATTTTGTTTTATGCTGACACTTGTCACATAACTAAAGCAAAGAAAACACTTTCATCAATGTACACATTGTAACATAAGTAAATCTGAAGATCAATGTTTTTGTATATTTCATCTCTCCAAAAAATATGATGTTATAGTACAAAATTGGGCTCACACCCTCAAAATAAATATATGATCGATCATATAGTAATCACGACATCTATGCATGTGGTGCCAGATCAATGTCATGATAGCATACTATGGAATTTGCGAGATGCCGAAATAGTTGTAACCAAGCATGGGGCACACCTACCACATGTCGTTGCATCACCTTCAACAAATCCTCTACCTAAACCATGGAAATATTCTGCGTCAAACAAGACAGGTTGCCCTGCATGTTTTGAAGAAATCTATCAGCGTCCCCTCCCGCTGGCTCATCCCCCCAGTGCCTCTATCGATGTCATGGAAGTCCATCCGAATGTTGTGGACCCATGTCTACGCCACATACATTTTTAGTTAGTACTTGACACCATCCAAAAATATATATTTTTTCTTATACAAAAATACAAAAAAAAAATGAAATATTTAAAAACAAATTGGCATACCTATGCCTCTATAGGCGGAACCTAGTGGTAATGACATATCTGGATCTTCTCTGAACTCAATCCCATCATAAGGGTATTCCTCCAGAGCCATCACCTGTCGACTCCACCAGAAGTAAAACTCATTGTTGTAGGGTGTTGGCACCCTACCACCCCCCTTGTCGCCTCATCACCTCAGTCCCCATGCCATGGTTGGATCACGAGGTCCATGCAGAACATTCTCAACTCTAGGGCCCAAGATTGGAACCTGCTCGAATAAAAAACTACACAAGATAGATGCGAACCTGAAGTTCCTCTTTCTACCCAGTTTGTAGTCTATTAGTTGGCTCTTCATGTTGGCCAGCAGTGAGGTGTACCAGTCGTAAACCGTGGGCCGCAAACACTCCATTGAATAGACCATAAGTGGCCTCTATTCATGGTGCAAATAGGTTGACCATGTGATTTGTGTCAACACTAGGATAACAATCTTGAGACTCAGATTGTTGATCGCTCTGATCAAGAGTTGGCCCTCTACCTTCTTGGTCCCTTCAATGCAATGAGTGGCTATGTAATCCTCTATGTTCATGCTTCTCCCAAATCCCTGGGATTTGAGGTTGACCACCTCACCCCGACGTGAAAATCCTATCAAAAAGTAGATGTCCTCAAATTAAATCCTCAATGGTTGTCCATCAAGGTTGAAGGTATCAGTATCCGGATCCTAGTAGTTCACAAGCAGCTGAAGTAGTCTCACTTGAGCCCTCATACCTTTGAGAGCCTAAAACTTGTATATACCACATCATTTTAAGGCCATTTGGGCCCTTGGATCTCTCTTCACTACATCTTCCACCTCTTCATGCTCTCTTTCTCTCCACTCTAGCACCATCCTGCAAGATTCAAACCATTTTTTGAGTTAGCAACATTTAAAAAACCTTATTCACAGACATGTATGCGAGCTACAATTTACACAATCATGTATAGGGCTACTTATACGTTGGTTTTTTTGCAAACAGTCGCGTATAGGTATGTGTATACACAACACATTGATCTATAGCCCGCATATACCTTAGTTTCTAAATTGTTCCCTAAAATACTCAAAAAAGAAAACCTAATTGCAAATTTTAATCCAATAGAAATAAAGAGAGGAGCAAGATGAATTACCTGGTCCAGACGGTTGTTGATTTCGTCGCTCATGGCTCCCACAATCAGCAGTTGAAATTCGATGGAAATTTGGTCCAAAATGCACTATTTGGGTAAAAAATACAAATGGTATAGTAAAATTGGTTTTTTTTAATATTTATAGAAAACAATTTACCCACTTTACATAGTTTTTTCTAATATTTTAGCCTAATGGACTAATACGACAATGGATGGAGTTGGTTTTTGGTGGTTTTCACCGCCTTGTTTCCCGTTCATAATTTTGGACAGGTATTTTCGTCATTCAACATATAGGATAGGTCACCAATCCATTATACACACTTGCATCATCCTATGACTGCAACTCATATGCCTTAGGTACGAACACATTTAATAACGACACAGAACCTTCTATCTACAACTAGAAGTGTCATTATTGAATGGTAGATACTTACCAAACATGGGTACCCTAGTTAGATCCCTTGCTCCATTCGGTGCCCATGCAGAGATTTTTGTTCGTAGGATCGGGAGTCCCTTGTAGCTAATACATGAATTTATGTTCAAACCTCATTTATTACTCATAAGTATGTTGACCTATACGTAGAGGACTCCCAACGAGTCTGGTTTAATCTCTTTTCTGACTGTCTCAAAAAGAGAAAAGATTGTCGAGTGAACTTGTCTCTTTCACACTCGTAAATTGGATTTGAAAGGACATCTATTTGGTGTAAGTTTATGCCTTTTTCAAACCAAGTAGACTAAGATTACGAAAAAGGAATTTTTTTGGCATTAACTTGTAATTGCATCTCATTCTCTTGCTTGCAGTATTGAGCCTATTGTCGGTTCTCTCTTTTTCATTATAATCCTATCACCTTAGTAGTTTGCATCATCATCCCCCAAGTGTCCATCTCCCGCATGAACCTCCTTGCATTGAGCATAGGTATGTTCCACCGCTAGAACCAGTTTCTTACTTGCAACACTCATTTCCTCCTCTGTATCATAGCATTCATTTGACTATGAAAAAACAAAAAAAAGATGGGCGGGGAAGGATTATTATCTTATATTGGCAGCAGTCGTGTGGCCTTTGAACATAGCACAAAACTTTTGAGTTCACTTGTCATAAAAAATTTAGGTTTAGCATGACCTTAGGAAGCTAAGCTCGTTACGTAGAGTTTACTCCCCCGACTGGTTACTCTTCCAGTCCCTATGGAGAGTTTGATTGATGCCTCCTGCATCTTAAAATTTCATCATTAAGTCTATGCTACCAGAGTCTTCCATATGTCTCATGCTCTTGTTCAAAGGATGTCTATCAACCTGTGTTGGCCATTCCTTAGAACTCTTAACTTTTCATGTCATCCATACCCTCACTATATCTTAGAATTACATGAAACTGTAGTCCTATCGTGCAGCCTGGTCCTACTTTCATCATTGGTAGATAACCTTGAACCCAATAGTAGACATTTCATCATTGATAGTTGACTGGGAGGTTTCCCTTGTGTTCAATGACAAGAAATATATTCACACATCAAGATTCGTGCAGTGACTTGGATGCCATTATCCTTATTGGTGGTTTTCTCTCTTTTGTCAGCAATTTTCTTTATTGGCTGCTATTCAGAAGGTATTTTTTGTGTACCACTTGCATCTGGTACACATGAAAGATGCACAGGGTCATTGGTTCGTGAACATCTTCTTCATTCGATTTCCTCCAAATCATCAAGATCTTGCTTTGTACCTCATGCTTAATGATAAGAGATGCCTCAATTCTCTCCTTTCAGCAGGTCAACTTACATCGACTTCAGCCCATCTATTTTGGAAATGAGACCTAGAGTCCTATGAGTACCTAGAGGATTGCAGTCATTAGTGGCAGATTCTCTTGCCATCGACAGTTGGGAATACATCAATGTCTCCTGATCGATGGATTCTTCAAGTGTTTTACCTTGATACCTTTATTCACACTTGTAATAATGTACTCAATGACTTAATACCTACTTTAATTATCGGTAGGTTGTCTCACATTTGTTAACGGTACACCTTAATGATCAGTAATCAAATGAAGTCTCATTATGTTCAACCTCAAATCATTTATTCACACAGTGTATAATTGCACCTTTGGCGGATTGTGTAGAAGAATTGAAGACATCGGTTCATATTCGCAGCTTTCCTAAGCGGTTTCTATCTTTCATTGGACCAGTACCTATGTGACTTCAGTGATCACGGGGGATCAAATTGTACTCCATTTTATACAAATATCTTCATATTGATTTTGAGACTGGTTTTACTGGGCCTTGTTCATGACTATGACAAAATTCGGCATGTATCCACCTTTGTATTGCCTATTCATGGCCATGAACATCTGTTTGGTATATTTTCACATGGATCTGTAGTGTAATTCAAATTAGCATCCATCTACGCAAAGTCATTACAGATTGTAATATTCTCATGAGCAACTAGTTCATCTAGTTGGGTCTCCATTACTCCACTCATGGGTATTATAATGTATTTCGACCATCACAGATACTCCTCTGACCTCACACATTAGGGGTCATCTATTATAGCAATATTTTCCTCATCCTATGGAAAGTTTCTCAGAAGGCCTTTTTCCATTTCCCTATGTAGACTTGAAGTTCCTTTTTGCAAATCCTAGAGCTAAAAACAATAGTTTTCCACATATTCATGCCCTAACTATTATATAGCATATGTATACACAAGTTGCACCATTACAGCTCGCATACATCGGGTTTTGTGCCCAAAATTTAAAAAATGGTGTCAAGTTTCCATGTCATGTCACAATATCCATGATCCTTGACCTTCCATATAATGGAAACATTTTGACTTGACCCTTCAATTCCATTTGAATGTTATAAATGGGCCATATCTGAGCTATGGAAAAGAGGAGAAGAATTCAACTTTGAGAACAAAGTTACTCTTGAGAAATTATTCACTTCATATTGAGTCTGCATCCCTTTGTCCTTTTAAGTCTGAACACATTGTTCATCCCCCAAGCTCTTCCCTACTTGATTAAGAAACTCATTGTCTCTCTTATATGACCTTGCCTTTGGTGGAGGATTGAAGTGGTGGAGGCCCAACTGGAAGGGACTTGGTTTCTTGGTTCTGAACCATGCTGACACAGAAGTTTGTAATTCGTTCACTTCTGTTGATTACATTTTAATAGAAATATTATTTTCTCATCCAATTAATATCTTGCAAATATTTGAATTGTTATTCCATGGGCATATTTGTTATGAATGTTGATGGATTATGTTATTGAATGTGCTAACTTTATATATTATCACCATTTTCTTTTGTTTCTTCGTTGTTGAGAACAAGTTGCAAATGTATTGCTTTGAGTCAAGTTCTCAATGATGGACTTCATCGAACGACTGGACGAGGTAGGCCTTTATCTTGTCTTGTTATCATGTTAGCTTAAATATCATACTTGAGATTAGAGTTTATTTTTGTAGTCATTTCCGTCTGTTATGGTTTACCCTTGGCCATATAAAGATTTTCCTCATAAAAATAACATTGGATCAGAAAGAGATAGAAGAGTCTCAAATCAAAGACGAAGTTGAATTGAAGGCCAAGGAAGAGGAACATGCCAAGTTGCAAGATGAGCAGATGACTGAGCAACATAAAGGATGTGAGGAGAAAGAAAAACAAGAGGAAGTAGAGGATTGGAAACAAGAATTAGAGGAGAATCAGAGAGTCATCCAGGCATATCAAAGATGAAAATATTTTCTAAAACAAGGAGAGAGAAAGATTAGATAAAAAAAACAGGAATAAGAGATAAGAAACAAAATATGGTAGGAGGCTACAACTACGTATGATGATCAAGGGAAATTGCAAGGTGAACAACAGGAATAACAGATTGCAAACAAGCCTAAAGAGGTTATTTATTTGACCAAGATTTATGAAATTGCCTCCAATCAAGAGGAGAAGCCAACTGAAAAGGAGAAGATAAATAAAATGCATGGACAAGGAATTACTGAGCAATATGTAGCCAAATATAACAAAGAAAAGGAAGTTAGTTGATGTTGAAATCGTCGAAAGCAAATTGTGTTTGAACAGTTCCATACCCTAGTAAGTCTTCATAATACATTAGCATGGGGTGATAGACAGATTCAAGGACCTGTCGAGGAGGTAGCTGGCTTGGAGTCTATAGCTTATAATATGTGAAGAGAGTCCATCGTGAGAAGAACGGTGGAAAAAAAAAGGATGGAAGTTTACGGTGTCGTGACCTGTACAACTAAGAACTTTTGTATAACACAAAAAAAGACAAGCTCAATGAGCTTGTTGTTGGGGGAATATCGATTTCACATGCTAGTATTGATAAAGTTAGGACCGATGAGGTCGAAGTAGAATGTATGAAGAAGGAGTTAGAATTTATGAGAAATCAAATGGAATACTACCAAGGATCTGTATATATAGTAAGTAAATTCAAGGAGGATATACAATAGGAAGATTTCCAACATGCACAAATCATGGCGAGCTTTGTTGCTAAAGTGACTAAATTACAAGAAGAGACTTTACAATTGGCATGTGCACAAAGAGACATTGAAATGGCATGAAAGGAAAGTGAGGACACATGATCAAGTAAATTATATTATGGATATTAAGAAAGGTCATGGTGACGAAGAGAATGACATCAGTATGCTAGCCGAAGAAGGACACGTCATGATACAAAGGTCTCTAGATTATTATAAAGAGGCGTTGTCGATGAAAAAGGATAGATCAATAAAGGAATGGGAGGTATGCACATATTTTTGGCATCAAATAGACGATACCATGCTAGAAAATAAGCACAAAATAAGCTACCTATGTTCTTGTTGAGCACTCAACACACCCTAAAAAGCCTATGTCAATTTTTCACTTTTTGGGTACCACTTAATCTTTGCACTATCTGAATTCGATTTTTCTTTGAGAAATGTTTTGTCTTTGCTTGTTCTCTTAACTCTCATTAAGATATTCAGGTTTTTCTAACTTTATGAAACCCCATGAATTAAAGAGGCTTAACACTTAAATAAGGAATCAACATCCAAAACACTTCACCCGACACACTCAAGATTCAACATCGGAAGGAATTAAGAAGTGAAAAATAACCACTCAGAAAACCTCAGTTGTCGAGCACCGATATTCACCGGTATCGGCAAAAGGAATTTTTGTTTCACGAAAAGTATCACATATGGACATCGCCGATAGCCGATCCCCTTCGGCATTGTGTTGAGCACTCAACACACCCTAAAAAAGCCTATGTGAAATTTTACTTTTTGGGTACCACTTGATCTTTTGCACTGTCTGATTCTACTTCAGTATGAAAAATGTTGCCTTTGATTAACTTAAAAAGACTAACTTTCAATTAAAAGAATTGACAACCAAAGATTTTCCCCGACACGCTTAATAAATTTGGCATCGGAAAGGATTAAGCATGAAAGGAAATCACTCAAGAGGACCAAGGTAGCCGAGCGTCGATCTTCGTCGGTGTCGGAAGATGAGAGTTTTCTTTCGCAACAAGCTTCACTAAGGATATCGCCAATGACCGATCCCTTCATCATCGACAAAAGGCTGAAGGAGTAAGCGTTTATGAAGGAAGAAAAGAATCACCGATAGCCGATCCCCGAAACTCTCGGCATCGATGAGATTTTTGAGAAGGTAGGACCGTAGAAAGCGCGTCACAAGTTTATTCTCCCCTTCGACCGTCGACCCCAATATTTTTCGGCATCGGCAGTCCTAGGTTTATTTTGACACGTGCATATTATTGAAAAACCCCGAATCTGATTGGGATACATGATCCAACCATCTGCCCCCAACCTATCACATGTCATTTCCAAAGTGGTTAAACATATGATCGATTTTTCCCTTGAGTCGTTATCACTTCCCAAGGCCCGAGTCGCACCCTGAGTTAGTTTTTCCATGTTAGCTTCGTATGACAAAATCAATTGATGTCGGAAGTTCTAAACATGAGGTTTCCAACGAAACATTCACCATGCATTGTCGACCCCCGACCTTCCCACTCGAAAAATGACACGATGGACGTTTTGACGCTAGATACGACACATTCAAAGGGATAATTAATTCCAAAATCTTGCATTAGTTGATAATTCATGCATGAATCAAAAGGACCATTTGAACCTACCGATATAACACATCACCCTCCGTGTCGCCGTCGTCAACCCACGATGAATTAAATTGTAGAGATTTAGTGGTAGATTTGTTTGAATTTCACTCATCACCCAGATTAATTGGTTGATACGACTGGTAAGATATTCCCATCAAATTCTCTTGAGCCATTGTAAACAATATTATTCTGCACGCAAAGAAGTTCAGGTCAAACAGAGGAGTAAGGCGAGAAATCCGAAAGAAGTCTCCAAGATCCTATGAGTATTAAACCACAAAGTTTAGCAAGTGTTACATGTATGTGCTAGTCTAGATTTTGTTGTGTTTTTACCTCACATATACATTATGATACAATATTTCTCTATATGTCATCCCTAAAGGATTGTTTCGTTTGTAGGAACAATGCCTCTGAGAAAACCAACCACCAAGAAATATCCAAGAGCATCGAAGCTAAACGAACCAAAGGTGGGAGAAGGTTCTTCCCCAACGATCGCAAAACAATTGGAATTCGCTCCAAATCCGGTGCCTGTCATCAAGACATCCACCAAGAAGGTTTTCATTCAGCCCCTGGCCTTCAGAGACACGGAGGCAAGCATAGGGACCAAGACAATACTCCCACACTGGAGAGAACTTTTCCAGAAGATCAAGTGGGAAGAATTCCCTGAATATACCCCGCACAATGATCCCGATACAAGAAAAATCGACGATGAAGTCCTCCCGAATGTCCGAAAGGCGTATCTGCACATGGTAGTGAGCAAAACTCTAGTATTCCCCTGCATATAACTTCTGAAGTGGATTATCGATCACACTGACACACAAATATGTTTGATTAATGACGACAATGACAAGTGTGTCGGGGTTTTCCTTCCATTGGAGGTCCAGAATTACTACAAGCTTAGAGAGCCCGAGGAGCGGCTGAACACTGATATTGTTGTGAGATTCTATGAGAAACACAACACTAGGAAGGTGATGGATTCATGGTGGAGAGAGGATAAAAATTTCAACAATCGAACCTCCGGTTGATACTCGATGACCAACTTAAGAGAGTTGTATACCTACCTAATGGTCCTCCTTTGTCGGTTGCATGGGGAGAAAGATTGTTCCAAGTTTTCAGAGGCTTGGATGCCTCTAGCTTATACTATAGCCATTTCCAGAATAGGTTTTAACTGGAATTCCATCATCAGTAGAATTGGCACTAGAAGGAGGGCCTGAGAATGAATGGTTGAATATATTCCACATAATATTTCAGATAGCTTGTAGATTCAAAACATGCCACATGCATGGCTAGTCATTCCCAAGACAGCCCACACACGTTGAGTACTCCTGAAATGATTAACTCACCACAGCCCAAGGAAGAAAAATTGTACCCTGACATACCTTACGCTCTCCCTCACGAGGAATTAAATCAATTCAGAATAATCACAAGAGCATATGCCCGACAAATCAATGTGTTGTCCTTAGCTTCGATACTTCCTCAAAGAAAACAAGTAAGCAGACCAATGGTTAATACTCCCGACAAGGTTTTTGTGCACACGGTAGAAGAACTAATATATTTCGCAATCACCAAAATTGAATATCCTCTTAATATGATCCCTAAAATGCTAGCCGATGACGTCTCTGAACGAAACAATTTTTCGGAAGAGGAGGAGTTTAACTCAAAATCTGAAGATATGGAGGACAACAGCGACCATAATGAAGAAAGGGGAAACCCACCACTGAACGATCAACCCTGGTTGGCTAGAGATGCTTTGGCCCTCCTGGGAGCAGTTCATAACCTTCCCCAACATCCAGAAAAGTTACTTACTAAGTTCGACCTAAAAACCTCAGGATTGCCTGAAGATCATATCAAGAAATTTATACTAGTGATCAAACTTATGAACATCCAACATGAAGATGTAGTTTGGATGTTGTTCCCCTACACTTTTGAGAACTCAGCCTCCACATGGTATTTCAACCTACCTGTAGGATCCATAACTAGTTGGACAAAGTTTTAGAAGGATTTTTTAGATAAATTTGCCGAAGAAACCACTACAGGAGCTCTAATGGCTTAATTGTTCGCAGCCACCAAGAGTTCAAAAGAAAAGGTTAAATATTTCAATCAAAGATTCACAAACATCTTAAAAAAATTCCATCCCAAAGCCAAATCAACTCAGGAGTTGCAAATTGAAGTTTATGCTAACGCTCTCCCAGCTTCTATTTCCATGTTCGTGAAAAGGGCTGCCAAATGAACCTTGGCTAAGAATTTTGAAGAAGCCAAAATGACAGAATTCCATATGAAAGGTTGTAAAGAAGGCCATGTCTCTTTAGTTAAGAAAGAAGTTCAACCCCCTCCCAGGAGAGGACCCCTTCTGACTAGACCACCAGGGAAACAAGCATAATAGATGCCCGACAAGGGTAATGGAGACATAGAAGATCTACAACACATGGTTAAGAAATTATCAAATGAGATCATAGACATGAAGATAAACGCAGGGGAAGGAAACCAAGGCCAGAGGCCCTATAATCCTTTCTTTAAGAGGAACCCATCGTTCAAAGAAATTGAACCTCCCCCAACTAACTTCAATATAGATCTAGGGAATGTTGCATCTGATTCTTTCTGTACTTATCATCACGAAAACCACTATGAAAGATACTTCCCTCAATGGGTGCATGCCATGAATTTGATGACCAAACAATTTCTAGATGAAGTCTCTCTGACCAAACAACCAAGCAGTGCAGTTATGAATGTTGTTGACTAGGAAGAGATTGATCCACCATAAGATATAGTTATGTTGATATGGGATCCTGAACTAATTATGCCTTCCGACGACCTATTCCAGGTTCAAGAACTACCCGCAGAGGTCTCAGTTGTGAAAACGAGAAGTAAAGGTCCTCCTGTCTCAAAGGATCCTACTACCACTCAAATGTCAGGGGAAAGGTCAACTCTTGATCACCCAAAAGCAACTTTTTCTCCCCGTAAGAGCCCTATTAGCATCAATACTCGAGAATCGTCCAAATTGGAGTACATCATACTTGAGGATCTAAAGAAATTGAAGGCTAATATATCGGTTATGGACATATGTAGAATCCATCAGCAAAAAGACTTCCTGCTACAAGCTTTGAAATCAGTAGGAAACCCTACGAAAAGCAATGAATGACAAAGAAATCTAACTTCCACAGATCTAGTAAATAAACCAACTGTGAATACTTGCTCAAAAGATAAGAAGGGAAAACCCTTTGTCCCACCATTCCTTTTGACGTTTGAATGTTTCAACAGGAACCTCCACAATTGTTTGGTCTATTTAGGAGCATACTCTAACGTTATGCCACTTTCTATCTGTAAAAAACTAAACGCAATTCCTCTCAAGAGTGATAAACATGTGATACAACTAGACAGAACCCAAGTCAAAGTCATGGGGGAACTCAAAGATGTAATGATCAGGATAGTGACACATCCTAAGTTTGTGCAAGTGATTGACATCATTATATTAGATATCCTAGAGGCCTATGGGTTATTACTGAGTCGAGATTGGTCTAAGAAGTTAAACAGGTACTTTAGTGTAGACTGGGCACACCTTTGGCTACCACTGAAGGGATACAATAATATGATCAGAATCGATAGGGAGAGATATCTAAAACATACGGTCACTGATCTAGAAACCCCAAACGAACACTCATCGACAGATTTCCCCATGATAGGCAATTATTCCTGTGATTCTTTTTTCGGGACTTCTCCCCTCTTCCCTCTGATGTCCCTCTCACTCAAAACTCCAAAATGGTTTTTCGAGAGAAATCACCAATACCGATAGAGGAAACCCTCTTCTGTCAAGAACCTGTGCTAGAAATCACCAGACAAAAGATAGGAGGGAAAGAAAGTAATAAGAAGGAAGAAACAATTAACTTTCGCTCACAAATCTAGACCATATATTTTGATGGATCTAAATCATAGGAAATATCAGGGGCATGATGCATCCTCATTGATCCAAAAGGTAAATGTTGTTTCCTGTCCTGTAGACTAGAATTCGAATGCACAAATAACACTTCCGAGTATGAAGCTCTAGTACAAGGGTTAAAGAAATCCATAGACTTAAACGTCAAAGAATTGAAGGTTTTCGGAGACTTGGAGATTATCGTTAGACAAGTAAGGAATACTATACATTGCAATTCCCCACACCTAAAGAATTATCAATAGGAAGTGCATAGGTTAATAGATCATTTTGAAGATTTCAATATTACAGCGATCCCCAGAGCAAAGAACATTCTTTTTTATTCCTTGGCCACGACTGCTTCAAGGTTGTCACCTCTAGAAGATTACGAAACCTCTCAATTCACTATGGAACTACTCTACAAACCATTGGTGCCAAACAATATTTCTAACTGGAAAGTCTTTGAAGGGGATGAACAGATCATAAAATTTCTGACTAACTAAGATAATTTCAAATACTTTGTTAAGAACCAAACATCAATATAGCATATAAAAACCTCAGGGAAAGTACTCAACGCCTTGAAAAAAAGATAATATCAGATAATAAGCCTCTTCGAGGGGGCAACCTCCTTTTACCCCACTTAAATGTTCAAGTACAAGATGATTCAAAATGAAAATGTCTCCTTGGTAT
>ML811086.1:16444-48095 GCA_009831015.1 Picea engelmannii | reverse complement strand
TTTTTGAGTTTTTATGTTTTTTGTGCGTATTTCATGAGTTGTTTCAACTAGGTTGACTGCGAATTACTTTTATTTTTTATTTTCTTTTGTTGTTTTGATTTTCTCACTTTTGAAGGTTGTGTTTAGCAGGACAATGGTTGACCTCAAATCATGTGACATAGCGAACTTTGTTCCTAACTCATTGCTTACATACAACACAAGAAGTATTGAGAAACCTACGGTTTCTTTGGAGAGTCCTCTATCTAACCCGCACAGATGAACAACTTTGGAGAAATGTAGAAAGCTCTACCCATTGGTCTGGTGAAATCTTATGGGAAAGTTGGAAAGATGAAAAGGACTACATGAACCCCAAAGATAAAGCTAGCAAAGGATTCACCTTAAACCATCTCACTTTGCAAATTAAAAAGACGTCATCCTCTCCCACTCACTCAGGGCATTCTTCTGAAATCAAAGTTAACCATACCAAATGAGTGAACAGTGGGAGAGGGTATGCAGATATCTACACCGGGGCTATGGATGCTCACTGGTAGTGGAGCAAGGTTTGTGATGTCGGGGTGACTCCATCGGGGCTATGGATGCTCGTTGGTAGCAGAGAAACATCGTAACAAGTGATTAAAGGTAATTAAAGGATTCATGTTAGTGAATACTTTACTATATTTTGTCAAAGGGGCATGAGTCAAGGTTGCAGGAAACGAAGGAGGAATAAAGGTGGAAAACCCGATAGGCGAACCCGAAAGCATCAACCAGAGAACTTCAAATGAAAGGGTAAATGAAGCTCTAATTTCAAGCTAGTAAGGTTCTCCACCAGCTTTCATATCAGCCAAACATGAAGGAGGAACATAGATTCTGCTTTTTCCCAGTAAGTCTCCATTTGTTGAGCACTCAACACACCCTAAAAAAGCCTATGTCAAATTTTACTTTTTGGGTACCAGTTGATCTTTTGCACTGTCTGATTCTACTTTAGTATGAAAAATGTTACCATTTATTAACTTAAAAAGACTAACTTTTAATTAAAATAATCGACAGCCAAATATTTTCCCCGACGTGCTTAAGAAATTCGGCATTGGAAAGGATTAAGCATGAAAGTAAATCGCTCAAGAGGACCAAGGTAGCCGAAGGTCGATCTTCGTCGGAGTCAGCAGACGAGAGTTTTCTTTCACGATGAGCTTCACTATGGATATCGACGATGACCGATCCCTTTGGCATCGACAAAAGGCTGAAGGAGTAAGAGTTTACAAAGGAAGAAAAGAATCAGCGATAGCCGATCCTTGAAACTCTCAACATCGACGAGATTTCTGAGAAGGTAGGTCTGTAGAAAGGGTGTGACAGGTTTATTCCCCCCTCTGACCGCCGACCTCGATATTTTTCGGCATCGACGGTCCTAGGTTTATTTTGACACATGCATCTTGTTGAAAAACCCTGACTTTGATTGGTATACACGATCAAACCATCTGCCCCCCAACTATCATGTGTTGTTGCCAAAGCAGTTAAACATATGATTGAGTTTTCCCTTGAGTCGTTAGCACTTCACGTGGCCTGAGTCACACCCTGAGTTATTTTTTCCACATCAGCTTCGTACGACAAAATAAATCGGCATAGGAAGTTCTAAATAGGAGGTTTCCAATGAAACATTCACCACGCATCGTTGATCCCCAACCTGCCTACTCGGAAAACAACATGAAGGGATGTTTTAATTCTAGATACGATGCATTCAAAGGGATAATTAATTCCAAAATGTCGCAATAGTTGCTAATTCGTGCTCGAATCAAAAGGATCATTTGAACCTACCGATATAACACATCACCCTCTATAGCTCTGCCATCAACCCATGATGAATTAAATTGTAGAAATTCGATGGTAGATTTGTTTGAATTTCACTCATCACCTGGATTAATTGGATGACATGACTTGTAAGATCTTCCTATAAAATTCTCTTGAGCCATTGTAAAAAATATTATTATACACACAAAGAAGTTTAGGTCAGACATAGGAGCGAGGTGATCAATCTGAAAGAAGTCTCCAAGATCCTCTGAGTATTAAACCATAGATTTTAGCAAGCATTACAAGTATGTCCTAGTTTGTATTTTGCTGCGTTTTTACCTCACATATACATTATGATCCAATATTTCTCTGTATGTTGGCCCTAAAGGATTGTTTTGTTTGCAGGAACAATGCCTCCCAGAAAACCAGCCACCAGAAAATCTCCAAGAGCATTGAAGCTAAAGGAACCAGAGGTGGGAGAAGGTTCTTCCCCAACGGTCATGAAACAATTGGAATTCGCTCCAAAGATGATGCCCGTCATCAAGACATCCACCAAGAAGGTTTTAATTCATCCCCGGACCTTTAGAGAAAAGGAGACAAGCATAGGGACCAAGGCAGTACTCTTGGGCTGGGGAGAACTTTTCCAGAAGATCAAGCGGGAAGAATTCCCTGAATATACCTCGCACAACGATCCTGATACAAGAAAACTCGACGATGAAGTCCTCCCAGACATCTGAAAGGCATATCTGCACATGGTAGTGAGCAGAACTCCAGTATTCCCTTGCATATAAATCCGTAAGTGGCTTATCGATCACACTGACACACAAAAATGTTTGATCAATGACGACAATGGCGAGTGTGTCATGGTTTTCCTTCCAATGGAGGTCCAGAATTACTACAAGCTCAGAGAGTCAGAGGAGCAGCTGAACAATGATTTTGTTGTGATATTTTATGAGAAACATGACACCAGCAAGGTGTTGGCTTCGTGGTGGAGAGAGGATAAAAATTTCACTAATCGGACCTCCGGTTGGTGCTCGACGACCAACTTAAGGGAGTTGTATATCTATCTAATGGTCCTCCTCTGTCGGTTGCATGGGGAGAAATATTGCTCCATGTTTTCATAGGCTTGGATGCCTCTACCTTATACTATATCCATTTCCAAAATAGGTTTTAACTTGGGTGCCATCATCTCTAAACAAATGAGCACTTGCATACGACAGGCTCAGACGTCGTTAGTAGAAGAAACCCTGTCCTTCTACATGGATTCTTATTTATTGGACGTCATATGTGCCAGAAATGCCTTTGTTGGAATTAACCTGAGTTGGCACACCTCAAAACTCTCGGTCCATGTATATTTCAGCATCTTTTGGGAGAACAACTACAATAAATCCTACTCTCTCATTTGCGATCAATTTATCGCAAGAATTCATTTTTTGTTGTTCAAGAAAGAGTGCCCAAGGTTGTCGAATGCAGCCAAAAAGATTATATCAAAAGTTGTCCACTCTTTCCTAGATGAGTGTGATACTTACATCAGGGTTTTCAGAGGCACCAGAGCATCACACATGTTACCTATGTATGTCCCTGATTGACTAGTAGTCGAGGAAATCTGTTATCAGACCATCCTGCAAGGTTACAATGCTACTATGGTGAAAGATAAGAAGTGAACATTCATACGTTATGGATTTCATATAGGTTTCTGCATAGTAAAAGACACCTCCCAAGCTAAGAAAGAAGGGTTAAGAAAATTGGATTTTTGATTCCAGACTGGTCTTTTTCGCAAGAATGACCCAAAGGGTCTGGTCTTGAAGCATGCATCACAAGTGTTGTCCTACTGGTCATACACCCATGAAAGGTTTGAAGATGAGATCTTCATCGAAAATGATCAAAAATGGGATGAGGTAGTGGTGAGAATGGTTGACCCTAAGGAGACTAGGTTCGATTCCATGAGCCTAGATGATCAAGAGACAGTCCGAGAACAATCAGCTCAAGGGATTTTCAAGGCCAGAGAAGAAAGGATAACATCTGAAATAGACGAAGAAACAGAATCCCCCTTGATAGCCCCTACATAAGACATAGTTATCCATTTGGTACAGGATGCGCGGGAAAGGGGACTGCTCATGTTAGAATGGGCACATCAGGTGCTTGATCAGTTACAAGCTGACCCATACCTATCAGAAACAACAAGATCACCTGTCGATAACCTAGAGAGAATCCAAATGGGTACAAGCAGCCCCAAATTTATAGATGTTGATGAAATTTCTGGGTTGGATGACCTTGAATTCACAACGCCAACCTTGAGTGAGTTTATAAAGATATACGTTGATGATGAGAGCCCGGAGGTATCTCTCAGGACCCCTATGCATATCGAATAAGAAAAGGGACATGATAAGATATCTTCTCCTGTTCTTGAAGTCCAAATCAAGGAGGTTTCGTAGAAAGAAAAATAAGTCGAGAGTGGCCTTGACACAAAGAGGCCCAATGCACCGAAGACCCGAGCAGACAATCCATAGGACAAGTCAGAACCAGACAAGCCAAAGTAAGGATCCTCGCAAAAGGAAATCGACGTTTCAACGACCGAGGAAAAAGTAAGTATCTATACTACTTTCGACGAATCTATTCTTCTCGATACTCAGATCCCCGACAAGTGACAGATAGAGGTTGGGCCTTAGGAGTGCAATGAGGAAGTTCAAGAACCTGATCTTGAACAAATATACATCACTGGAAGTCTGGGAAACACACTCACATGGGGTGATCAGTAGATTCCTGAACCTGTGGATGAGGTAACCGATATATATGAGATCGCCTATGATCGAAATAGGAAGGCTCCATCCTTACCACTATAGAGGAATATTTTATAAACACAGAAAATGCCAGAACATCTGAACTTATCGGCGTAGAGAGAGCGATCTCAAACGCCTCCTTAGACAGAGAAAAAAAGGATGAAAAGGAACTGGCCATTGCTCTGAAATAACTGGAACATTTTCGCCATATGGCTAAGTATTATCAAGACACCATGCATGCCGCAGTATATTTAAGGAGTGAGTTCCAAGAGGCCTACACCAAGTTCACAAACGATCGGCACTTGTTTACCACAAGAATAGCTGAACTCCATGAGGATACACTCATGGCACTCACAACATGCAAGGATATGGAGTGATGGTACGAAAAGTGTAGCAAGCCGCAGAAAGAATCGACTACATTGTTGCAATCTAGCATGGCTAAGATAAAGAAGAACACGGCATCCAGGATTGAGAAAAAATAGTCTTGAACGCATAAAAATATCAGCTGAGTATTGGGCCAAAATGTCTCGGGAACCACACCAAGAAATTCAAGGGAAATGGGCCAAGTGCGAGAGAAAGTAGGTAAAGATCAATCGAGTGATGAAAGATATTGGACTGGCCGAGTTTGGCACACCCAACGATTTCATCGACTTGTGTGACATAGTTGAATCGCATGCCAAGAAAGATTCTTCATGGGTCGAAAAACTAGCAAAGGTGACCAACACAACACCAGGACATGTACAACAATTTATGGAACATCTGATCAATGCTTGAGTTGTGCTTCAGCAGTTAAGTACTAGTCTGGTCAAATATCGGGTGCATGAGGTGGAGATCAGAGAAGTTTACGCACTCCCAATGGAACAACACAGATTTCCATACGCCCAAACCTAGGAGGAGTTGTTCATCATTTGGTTGGAGTATGGGAAAATTCACCTTTTCAACTGATATCTTGAGTTGACTGTTAAAAAAAACTGTTAGAAGAGAATGCCATGTGGCGATTTTGCTTTAGTTATCTACACTTAACCATTATTTTCAGTTGAATTTTATGTTATAAATAAGAGCATTGACCAATTAGTTAGAGGTCGATGATTGCTGCAAGAAACTCTCTCTTTTGGTTTTGTTAAGAACTATTTCTGAGCTACCTTTAATAGAGAATTCCTTCTGGACCAGAGACAAGTCATTCTTTCATCAAATGCGTGTGTGATTGGACGTGGAGAAGAACTATTTCCTATCTTGTCTCATGAATGGATGTTGTAATGAGTAAGAGCTATTGAATCTATTGTTAAGTTATCTGATGCAATGTTTTACAGTTCTTTTCTTTAATGATGAAGATGAATTGTTGTGTTATCATGTGATGCATGATTAATGTAGGTGAATTGTTTTTCTTTCCATTATATTATCGCATATGTGTTTCTTTGTGATAATTAGTATCTCATATAGTAATTGGATTCTCACAAGGTTAACGTATTAGTACTAGGCATGTGGTGTAGAATTGTCGTTTGCATGCTTGAGTAGCAGGGTATCCCAAGCTCATCCTCTTCTCCAATTTTTTAGAACCTTTTCTTGTTTTGTTTCCAAGTTGGTTTATACTGGCTTACAATCTTATATCAGTCCCACCTAAGAAAAAATATAAAAAGAGAAATTCCAAACTGAAGCAGACACCTTCGCAAGAAAATGCAAAGCCCATCGATTAATTGGTCGGATCGCAAGATCTGGAGAACCATTCCACCATTAAACACTGTAGAGTCTAATTGGGCCTCAGTGGTGGGTTTGGTTCCTACTGTTGAATTAAAGAGATTTAGGACCCCTCAACACATTGTTAAAAGGAGAAGGGAGTAAATGTTAAAGAAGAAAGAAACAATATCATCGATAGTCAATACTCGACGTGCTTGTCAGAATCAAAGAAGACTGAATCGCAACTAACATTTTGAATGCGCTAAAGACTTTTCCCATACCACCGATTCCCGAAGCGTTTCAGCATCGGGATTTTTCGAGGAATTTAATCCAAAAAAAAACATGTGATAGGTTTATCCTTGATCATCGACCCCTGATACCTTTTCGACATCAGTGAACCCAGGTTTATTTTAGAATGCACAACTTGAAGAAATTCTTGACTCCAACTAATACACATAGATTAAGCCACCTATCTTCAACGCCACGTGTCTTTTCTTGACTTGATAATCGTACGGTCTAGTTTTACCTAGAGTCATTCTTGTTTTCCTAGGTCCAAGTCACACCCCGACTCAATTTTTCCACGTCATCATTATACGATGAAATCGATCGGCGTCGGAGGTTTTTTGCAGAAATATATCAACGAAAACGATCATGGCGCATCCCCGATCCTTGATCCGCCCACTCAAAAAGTGACACGATGGGACCTTTTAGCATTAGATACATTTAGATTCAGATCATTTAATGGAGTAATTAATTCCAAATCCAACATTAGTTGCTTCGTGTGTGAATCAAAATGGTTGTTTAAAATTACCGATAGACCACATCACCCTCCACCGTCGATCCACGATGAATTCAAGTTGCATAGATTCGGCGACAGATTTGTTTGAATTCCACTCATCACCCGAATTAAATGGTTGATACGACATGGTAGTTTCTTCCCTGGTTTAAATTCTCTTGTGCCATTGTAAATGAAACCATTATGTGCGCAAAGGAGTTTCAGAGCATATAGAGAAGCGAAATGAGCAATTCAAAAGATGCAGAGATCCTGTGAGTATCAAATAACCATGTTTAGCAAACTTTACTGGTATGTACCAGTCTATGGATTTTTCATGCTTACACTTCATATATATATTATCTAGTGTTTCTCTGTACGCAGTCTCTAAAAGATTTATTTCAATTGTAGGAACAATGTCACCAAGGAAGTCGACCACTAGGGGATCATCGAGGGCATCGAAGCTGAAGGAGCCAGAGATAGGTGAAGGTTCCTCTCTAGGGGTAGAAAAATAGTTGGAATACACTCTGAGGCTGGAACCAGTCATTAAGACATCTACAAAGAAGTTTTTTATTCAACTACCTACCTTTGGGGACACAGAGGTAAACACAGGGACCGAGACGACACTCCCACATTGGGGAGAACTCTTCAAAAATATCAATCGGGAGGAATTCCCATAGTACATCCCACACAGTGACCTAGATGTGAGAGAGATTGACGACCATATATTCTCGAATATATGATGATCGTACCTGCACATGGTAGCAATCAAAACCCCTATTTTTCCCTGTATAGAACTTTTGTAATGGCTCATCGACCACACAGACACGCAGAAGTGTTTAATCAACGACGACCATGGTGGATGTGTCAGGGTCTTCCTCCTGGTAGAGGTCCATAAGTATTACAAGCTGAGAGACCCTAAGGAGTGACTAAACACATATTTTGTCGTAAAATTCTACGAGCGCCATGACACCATCCAAGTAATGGCCTCATGGTGGAGAGAAGATAAGAAATACACAAACCAGACCTCTGGCTGGTACCAGACGACCAGCTTAAAGGAGCCATACATCTACCTGATTGCTCTCATCTGTCGGTTGTATGGGGAGAAAGACTGCTCCAGATTTTTAGAGGCATGGATGCCTCTATCTTACATAGTGACCGTTTCCAGGAGCAACTTCAACTGGGGACCCATCATTTCCAAGCAGATGAACATCTGCATACAACAGGCTCAGACGTTGAAATAAGGAGAGACCCAAACCTTCTACATAGCTTCATATTTACTAGATGCCATGTGTGCCAGAAACATATTTGTCAGCATGAACCTGAGCTAGCACATTGAAGAACTCCCAGTCCCCGTATATTTTAGCATCTTATGGCAGAAAAAGTACAAAAACTCCTACTCTCTTATGTGCGATGAATTCATCGCACGTATTTAATTTATTATTTTCAAGAAAGAATGCCCGAGACTATCAGCTGCTGCCAAAAATATGATATCAAAGGTCGACCACTGGTATCTTGACGAGTGTGATACCTGCATTAGAGTGTTTGGGGCCACCAGAGCACCTCATCTCCTGCCCATGCATGTCCCTGACCAACTCATAGTGGGGGAGATATGCTACCAGATCATCCTACAATGTTACAATGCCACTTTGGTCAAGGACAAGAAAAGGGTGTTCATACCTTATGGTTTCCATGTAGGCTTCTACATGGTGAAGGACACTACTCAAGACAAGCAAGAAGGACTGATCCAATTGGAGTTAAGATTCTAGACCGGTCGATTCCGCAAACATGATCCAAAGGGTCTAGTCTTGAAACATGCCTTGCAAGTGTTGTCCTACTAGCCATACGCCCACAACAATTTTGAAGATGAAGTCTTCACAGAAAATTCCCAGTACTGGGATGAAGTGGAGGTAAGGATAGTCGATCCCAAAATGACCAAGTTCAAATCCATGAGCCTGGATGAACAAGCAATGATCCTAGAACAATCGACTCAAGGGGCCCTCAAAGCTAGAGAAGAAATGATAGCAGTCGAAGAAGCAGAAGCCTCCCTGGCAGCCCCGGTGCAGGATAGAGGTTTCCTCGTGACTCAAGATGCATGGGAGCAAGGGTTATTCATGATGGAATAGGTGCCACAGATAATTGATCAACTGCAAGATGACCCAGCCCTCTTAGGTATGACAAGGCTCCCTGTCGATAATCTAGACGAAAGCCAGATAGGCCCAAGCAACCCTAAATTGATAGACATCGATGAAATCGTTGGGTTAGACGACCCTGGATTCACAACTCCACTGGTCGGATCGCCGACATGTGTTTCAAATTAGCCATAGATAGTCAACACATGAGGGAGAGAAAGTGTGCCAAACCCCCTAAGCGAATTGATAAAAATATATGACGATGATGAGAGCCTAGAGGTATCCCTTGTGACCCCTGTATATATCAAAGAGGAAAAGGAGCCAGAGAAGACATCTTCACTAGTTCCCGACGCTCAAATTCAAGGGGTTCCACAAAAATAACAAGAGGTCGAGAGTGTCTTAGACACTGATATACCTAATGCATCGGAGACCCAAGTGGACAGTCTAAAGGATGATTCAGATTCGGGCGAGCAAAAGAAAGAATCTCCACAGCAAGAAATCGGCGTCTCAACGGTCGAGGATCAAGTAAGTACCGAGCCTACCCTTGATGCCTCAATTTCAATTGGTACTAAACTCCCCAATGAGCGACAAATAAAAGTCGGGCCTTAAGAACACATGGATGAACAAGTTTGTGTTTTTTCATCAAATGCCTTTATGATTGGAAGTGGAGAAGAATTATTTCTTATTTCATCTCATGAATGGATGTTGTAACGAGTAAGAGCTACTAAATATATTGATAAGTTATCTGATGCAATGTTTTACAGTTCTTTTCTTTAATGATGAAGATAAATCTTTGTGTTATTATGTGATTGATGATTAGAGTTGAGTGAATTATTTTACTTTCCATCGTTTATCGCATGCATGTTTTCTTCTGATAAATTGTATCCCAGTTCAGTAATTGGAATACCCGTACGGTTAACGTATTAGTACTAGGCATGTGGTAGACGATCACCGTCTGCATGTTAGAGTGTAAGGGTTATCCCAAGCTCAACCTCTTCTCTAGTAGTTAAGTTTGTTCCCATTTTGTTGCCTGGTTGGTTTATACCAGCCCTATCTTATATCAGTCCCACCTAAGAGAAAATACAAAAAGAGAACGTCTGAACCGAAAGAGAAAGCCTTCACAAGGAAACATAAAGCCCATCGATTATTTTTGTCAGATCGCAAGATCTAGAGAACCATACCACTATTAAATGTTGCAGAGTCTAATTGGGCCTTGGTGGTGGGTTTGGTTCATGTTGTTGAGTCAAAGGGATTTAGGACCCCTCAACAGAATTGGCGCTAGAAGGAGGGCCTAGAGAATGAATGGCTGACACTATTTTCTACAAAATAACTCACATAGCCTGTAGATTCAAAATAGCCCACATGCATGGCTAGTCATTCCCAAGGCATCCCACACACACTAAGTACTCCTGAAATGAGTAACTCACCCCAGCCTGAGGAAGAACGCTTGTTCCCTGATATAACTTATGCTCTTTCTCACAAGGAATTGAATCAATTCAGAAGAATCACAAGAGCATATGCCTAACAGATCGGTGCAATGCCCTTAGCCCCATTACTTCCTCAAAGAAAAAAAGTAAGCAGACTAGTTGTCAATACCCCCGACCAGGTTTTTTTGAACACATTAGAATACCTGATAGATTTCTCTCTCACCAAAATCGAACATCCTCTTAATCTATTCCCTGAAACACCAGCCGACAACTTCTTCGATCCTGATGAGTTTTCGGAAGAAGAAGGGTTTAACTCAAGATCTGAAGACATGGACGATAACCATGACCATGATTAAGAAAGGGGAAACCTACCTCAGAGTAATCAACCTTGGTTGGCCAGATATGCTTTGGCCATCCCCAGACGGGTACATAACCTTCCTCGACACCCAGAGAAGTTACTTCCTAAATTTGACCTTGAAACATCAGGATTGCCTGAGGACCTTATCAAGAAATTCATACTAGTTTTCAGACTTATGAATGTCCAACATGAATACGTAGTTTGTAGTATTTTCCCCTACACTTTCAAGAATTTAGCCCCCACGTGGTATTTTAGCCTACCCATAGGGTCCATAACTAGTTGGATGGAGTTTCAAAAGGATTTTCTAAACAAATTTGCAGAAGAAACTACTACAGGAGCTTTGATGGTTGAGTTGTTCGCCGCCACGATGAGTTCGAAGGAAAGGGTTAAAGATTTCAATAAAATATTTACCACCATCTTAAATAAATTCCAGCCCAAAGCTAAACCTACTCAGGAGTTGCAAATCAAAGTATACGCTAATGCTCTCCCAGCTTCTATTTCCATGTTTGTGAAGAGGGTTGCCAAACAAACCCTATCTGAGAATTTTGAAGAAGCCAAAATGATAGAGTTCCAAATGAAAGGATGCAAAGAAGGCCAAGTCTCGTTGGTTAAGAAATAAGTTCAACCTCCTCCCAGGAGGGGACTCATGTTGATTAGACCCCCTAGGAAACAAATAGAACAAGCTTCTGAAAAGGGAAGTGGGGACATAGAGAACCTACAACGCATGGTCAAAAAACTATCAAACGAAATCATAGACATGAAGAGAAGTGCAGGGGAGGGAAACCAAGTCTAGAGGCCCTATAAACCTTTCTTTAAAAGAAATCCTCCTTTCAAAGCAATTGAACCTACCCCAGCCAACTTAAATATCGATCTGGGGAATGTAGCATCTGAATCTTTCTATACCTATCATCAGGAGAACCACTCTGAAAGAGACCACTGTCAATGGGTGCATGCCATGAACTTGATTTCCAACCGGTTTCTAGATGAGGTCTCCCTAATCGAACAATCAAGCAGATCAACTATAAATATCACCAATCCGGAAGAGGTTGATCCACCGGAAGAAACAACCATGTTGATATGGGATCCTGAACTAGATATGCCTTCCGATGACATGTTTGAGGTTCAAGATCCACCCACAGAAGTCTTGGTTGTGCAAACACGAAGTAGGGGTCAAACTGTCTCAAATGACCTTACTACGACCCCAAATTTGGGAGGAAAACTAGCTCTCGTTCACCCAAAAGCACCTTTTTCTCCCCGAAGAAACGTTATAAACATCCATACACAAGAATCACCCAAGATGGATTACACCATAGTAGAATATTTGAAGAATTTGAAGGCTAATATATCCTTTATGGACATGTAGAATCCCTCAACAAAAATACTTTCTACTACAAGCATGGAAATAAGTATAAAATCCTACAACAAGCACTGACCAAGGAGGAAATCCAACTCCCACAAATCTAAGGAATAAACAAACTGTGAACGTTTTCTCTAAATATAAGAAGGGAAAACCTTTTGTCCCACCATTCCTTTTAACGTTTGAAGTCTTCAACATAAACCTCCATAATTGTTTGGTCGATTCAGGAGCATCTTCTAATGTTATGCCATTGTCTATTTCCAAAACATTAAATGCGGTCCCTCTCAAAAGTGAAAAACATGTGATACAACTAGACAAAACTCGGGTGAAGGTCATGGGAGAAATCAAAGATGTAATGATCAGAATAGCGACACATCCTAATTTTTTGCAAATAATTGGCATCATTGTAGTAGATATCCCAGAGACTTATGGATTATTACTAAGCCAAGATTGGTCTGAGAAGTTAAATGGGTACTTTAGTACAAATTGGGATCACCTTTGGCTACCATTAAAGGGGCACACAAACATGATCAGGATCGATAGGGAAAGATATCTAAAACATATTGTCACTGACTTAGAAACTCTAAATGAACCCTCATCGACAGATTTCCCTATGCTTGGAAATTATTCATGTGATTCCGACTTCAGGAATTTCTCCCCCCTCCCATCTAATGTCCATCTTACTCAAAACTTCGAAATGATTTTTCGAGAGGAATTCTTGATGGCGACGAAGGAAACCCTCTTCTACCAAGAACCTAAGTTAGAAATCACAGAACAAATAGGAGGAAAAGAGGAAAGTGACAGGAAAGAGGAAGCTGATAGAGTTTTCCCACAGGTTTGGACCTTATACTTTGATGACTCTAAATCGCAAGAAGGGTCTGGGGTAGGGCACATTCTCATTGACCCGAAAGGTAAACGGCATTTTATGTCCTATAGACTAGAGTTCAAATGCACAAACAACATCATCGAGTATGAAGCTCTAGTACACTGGATAAAGAAATCCATAGACCTAAATGTCAAAGAATTGAAGGTTTTCAGAGATTCTAAAATCATCGTTAGACAAGTAAGGAATACTATACATTGCATTTCTCTGCACCTAAAAAATTACCAGCAGGAAGTGCACAGGCTAATAGAGCATTTTGAAGCTTTCAACATTACAGCGATACCCAGAGCAAAGAACATTCTTGTTGATTCCTTGGCCACCGTTGCTTCAAGGCTATCACCTTTAGAAGATTATGAAGCCTCCTGGTTTACTGTGGAATTTCTCTACAAACCATTGGTGCCCAACAATATTTATAATTGGAAGGTCTTTGAAGGAGATGAACATATAAAAAACTTTTTGACTAACCAAGATAATTTCAAAGACTTGGCTATTGATGATGAAGTATTCCAGGAACAATCAACAAAAAACGACCCTCATACAGATCAACCGACTGACAAATGGAAGTATCACATGATATCGAAGGGGATAGCTAATTTAGAAAACCTTTTTGACCTAAAGGAAATATTTAAAGGGTCAAAAAATGTGAAGACCGCTAGTTCCTTTCCCATGCATGAAACTATAAATCTTGGAACCTAGGAAAACCCAAAAAATGTAAACCTCAAACAGACAATATCTAAAGAGGAAAGGAAGGTTGATCTCACTTTTCAGACAATATCAAGATGTCTTTGCATGGTCCTACCGAGATCTGAAAACTTATGATACCTGTATCATTCAACACACTATCCCTTTAAAACATAAAGTAAAACCCTTCCAACATAAGCTCTGAAAGTACCACCCATCCTTGGAGCCTCTCATGTGTCAGGATTTAAAGAAACTGTTAGACGCCAAAATTATCTTCCAGGTTAGACTCTCTGCATGGGTATCAAATTTAGTTCATGTAAGGAAAAAGTCTTGGGAGATCTGCCTATGCGTAGATTTTAGAAATATCAACAGAGCTTCAGAAAAAGACAACTACCCAGTCCCACCAATGGAGAAACTCTTGCAGACCATGTCAGGCTCTGAAATTTTCTCCTTGTTGGACGGTTTCTTAGGTTACAACCAAGTTCTAGTTTCAAAAGAAGACCGCTTGAAAACTACCTTCCGAATCAAGTGCGGAACCTTCACTTACAAACACATGCCTTTTGGGTTAATCAATGTGGGAGCGACCTTCTAGAGGGCCATGGATGTAGAATTTCGGGGACTAATCAACAAGTGTGTAGTAGTCTACTTGGACGATGTGAATGTGTATTCAAATAACAGAGAATATCACATCCAACATTTAACTTAGATTTTTGAAAGGTGTAGGTAATACGACATATCCTTAAACCCTAAGAAAACTATTTTCGGTGTCGAGGAAAGTAAGTTGTTAGGCCACATTATATCTCAAGCAGGCATTCGCATAGACCCAGAAAGGTTCAAGGCTATATCTCAGTTTCCATTGCCTCACAACAAAGCACTAATCTCCAAGGTGTCGAACTAAATTATCCTGCTATAGACAAGCAGGCTTATGCGGTTTACAAAGCAGTAAAACATTTCAGATCTTACATCCTCAAGAACCATACCAAAGTCAGCGTGCCTCATCTTGTAGTCTGATCCCTGTTTACTCAACAAGATATGGGGGAAAGAAGATGAAATTGGATGGCAGTATTCCAATAATTTGATATAGATATAAAACCCGCTAAACTAATTAAAGGACAAGGGTTATGCAAACTGGCAGTCGAAGCTCAGGACCAAGTAAATAAGGACCTCAGGTGGGAGAATGAAATGGAATTATGGTGTGGTGAAGCTTGATACATTTACCTGGGCCAAGATTATTGGTATGAGAAATTGACTTATCTCATGCATCATGGGGCGTGCCCAGAAAACCTAAACCCTAGGGAAAGTAGAGCTCTTAGGTTAAAATCTGCACAATATCGCCTCATAAATTTGGTGCTCTTTTGTCTTAATTATGACGGGGTACTTTTAATATGTCTCAAACATAAAGATGTAGAAAAGGTTCTAAAGGAGCTCTGTGATGGCCCCACAGGTGGACATTTTGCAAGAAACACCACTACTCATAAAATACTAAAAGTTGGCTATTATTGGCCTACTCTATTCAAGGGCGTCCACACATACGCTAGGAACTGTAAGACGTGTCAAATAAGAGCGGGGAGGGAAAAAGAGAGAAGTTGTCCCACTTCAACCGGTGGTTATTTCCAGGCCTTTCGAGCAATGGGGGTTAGATATCATAGGAGAGATAACATTGAATTCCTCAAAATAACATAGGTATATATTAACCGCCACAAATTATTTCACGAAATGGGCAGAGGCCATCCCTCTCACTCATGTAAACGAAAAGGTTGTGATCCAATTCATAGAAAAATAGTTGATCACTAGGTTCGGTGTGCCTTATATCCTTGTTTTTGATAATGCAGATTACTTTTCTTCCACCTTATGAATAGATTTTTCCCTAGACAAAGGAATCATAATTAGATACTCTGCTAACTATTACCCACAAGGAAACGAAGTGGTAGAATCAACTAATAAGAACCTAGTGAGAATACTAAAGAAAATAGTTGCAGATAATAAAAGGAATTGGCATAATTCATTTCTCGATTCTTTATGGGCTGATAGAGTCACACCCAAGGAAGCTATAGGGAATTCCCCATACTTTCTGGCATATGGACAAGAAGCCATTCTCCCGAACGGGCATTATCTTCCATCTCTTCAACTTGCTCAAGATTCCAGGGGACATCCTTCATCAATCATGCAACAAAGAATCGACATCCTGCTCATGCTAGAAGAAGAAAGGGAGAAAGCTAAATAAAAGTTCATATCCCACCAACATATAGTTAAAAGGTGGTTTGATAAGCATAAGGATAAAGAGAAGAATTTTGAAGTAGGAGACTTAGTCCTAAAGTGGGACAGAACAAATGAGTCTAAAGGAAAACATTCTAAGTTTCAGAATCTATGGCTCGGACCTTTCAGGTGGCCGAGAATATAGGGTTAGGCATGTACCGACTACAAAATCTGAGGGGGGAACCTGACACTCTCCCAGTAAATGGCCAAGCCCTAAAACATTATTTTCATTAAAAAATAAAAAATAAACATTTTTTGTGTTTATTTTAGATGTGTTGATTTATCTTTTGCATTTATACATTTTTGTTTTATATTTTACGATTGTGCTTCTGAGATTTTGAAAGATTGTGTTTAGCAAGACAATGGTTTACCTCAAATCATGCAACATATCAAACTATGTTCCTAACTCGTTGCTCACATACAAACACAAGAACGTTGAGGAGCGTGTGGCTGTTTCAAGAGATTCTTTATCTAGCCCGTGCAGATGAACAACTTTGGAGAAATGTGGAAGTGTTTGCTTAGTGGTTTGGTAAAACCTTAAGGGAAAGATGGTAAGATGGAAAGGAATACAAGCACTTCAGAGACAAAGTTAGTGGGTTTCACCTTAACCATCTCTTTTTGGCAAATAACAGACGTCCTCCTCTCCCGCTCACTCAGGGAATTCTACCGAAATAAAATTCAACTATATCAAATTAGCACACAGTAGGAGAGGGTATGCAGATATCTTTGTTGGGGCTATGGATGCCCATTGGCAGCGAAGCAAGGTCTGTGACGTCGCGGTGACTCTATCGGGGCTATTGGCGCTCGTTGGCAGCGGAGAAACACTGTAGCAAATGAATAAGGGTAACTAAAAGGGCTAGTGCTAGTGAATGTATTACTAGACTCTTGTCAAAAGGGGACATGAGTCAAGGTTATAGAAAAAGAAGGCGGAATAAAGGTTAAAAAACCCCACAGACAGGCCCAAATGCGTCAACCAGGGAAATTCCAAATGCAAGGGTAATAGAAGCTCTGATGAAAACCAATTAAGTTCCTAATCATATTTTTCATTAGCCGAACATGAGGAAGGAACAAAATTTTTGCTTTTTCCCAATAAGTTTCCATTTTTTTAGCACTCAACACACCCTAAAAATCCTATGTCAATTTTTCACTTTTTGGGTACCACTTAATCTTTGCACTGTCTGAATTTGATTTTTCTTTGAGAAATGTTTTGTCTTTGCTTGTTCTCTTAACTCTCATTAAGATATTCAGGTTTGTCTAACTTTATGAAACCCCATGAATTAAAGAGGCTTAACCATTAAATAAGGAATCAACAGCTAAAACACTTCACCCGACGCGCTCAAGATTCAACATCGGAATAAATTAAGAAGTGAAAAAGAACCACTCGGAAAACCTCAGTTGTCGAGCATCGATCTTCACCGGTATCGGCAAAAGGAAGTTTTGTTTCATGACAAGTATCACATGCAGACATCGCTGATATCCGATCCCCTTCGGCATCGGTAAAAGGAGAAGGGAGTAAACGTTAAAGAATAAAGAAACGATATCGTTGATAGTCGATACTCGACGCGCTTGTCAAAATCGAAGAATACTTAATCGTGACGAACATTCTGACCACGCTAAAGATTTTTCCCCGACCATTGATTCCCAAAGCATTTCGGCATCGGGAGTTTTTGAGGAAGCTAATCCAAAAAAAAACACGCGATAGGTTTATCCCCGATCGCCGACCCCCGATACCTTTTCGGTATCGATGACCCCAGGCTTATTTTAGAACACACAACTTGAATAAAGTCATGAATCCAACTAATACACACGGATTAAGCCACTTGTCTTCAACACCACATGTATTTTCCCGACTAGAGAACCGTATGGTCTAGTTTTACCCACAGTCATTCTTAGTTTCCTACATCCAAGTCACACCCCCGAGTCAGTTTTGCCACGTCAGCATTGTACGATGAAATCAATCGGCGTCAAGGTTTTTCACAAAAATATATCAACGAAAACGTTCATGGTGCATCCCTGATTCCCAATCCGCCCACTAAGAAAGCGACACGATGGGACGTTTTAGTGCTAGATACATTTAGATTCAGAGCATTTAAGTTATTAATTTATTCCAAATCCTGCATTATTTGTTGTTTCGTGTGCAAATAAAAATGGTCATTTGAAATTACCAATAGAACACATCACCCTCCGCACCTTTGCCGTCAACCCATGATGAATTCAAGTTATAGAGATTCGGCGGAAGATCTTTTTGAACTCCACTCATCACCCAAATTAAATGGTTGATACGACACGGTAGGTTCTTCCCCGGTTTAAATTCTCTTGTGCCATTGTAAATGAAACCATTCTATGCGCAAAGGAGTTTCAGAGCATCCAAAGAAGAAAAACGAGCAATTCAAAAGCTACAGAGATCCCGTGAGTATCAAATAACTAGGTTTAGCAATATTTACAGGTATCTACCAGTCAATGGATTTTTCATGATTACACTTCATATATATATATATATATATATATATATATATATATATATATATATATATATATATATATTATCCAGTATTTTATGTACACAGTATTTAAAAGATTTATTTCAATTGCAAGAACAATGTCGCCAAGGAAGTCGACCACTAGGCGATCATCAAGGGCATCGAAGTTGAAGGAGCCAAAGATAGGTGAAGGTTCCTCTCAAGGGGTAGAGAAATAGTTGGAATACACTTTGAGGTCGAACCTAGTCATTAGGACATCTAAAAAGAAGGTTTTTGTTCAACCTCCTGCTTTTGGGCACATAGAGGCAAACACAGGGACCAAGAAGGCACTCCCACATTGGGGAGAACTCTTCAAAAATATCAGTCGGGAGGAATTCCCGGAGTACATCCCACACAGTGACCCAGATGTGAGAGCTCTCGACGACCAGGTATTCCTGAATATCTGACGGTAGTACCTGCACATGGTAGTAACCAGAACCCCTGTGTTTCCCAGTATAGAACTTCTGCAGTGGCTCATTGACCACACAGACACACAGAAATGTTTAATCAATGACGACAGTGGTGGATGTGTCAGGGTCTTCCTCTCGGTAGAGGTCTAGAAGTATTACAAGCTGAGAGACTCTGAGGAGTGACTAAACACAGATTTTGTCATAAAATTCTACGAGCGCCATGAAACCAGCCAAGTAATGGCCTCATGGTGGAGAGAAGATAAGAAATACACCAACCAGACCTCTGGCTGGTACCAGACGACCAACTTAAGGGAGACATGCATCTACCCAATGGCTCTCATATGTCGGTTGTATGGGGAGAAAGATTGCTCCAGATTTTCAGAGGCATGGATGCCTCTAGCTTACACAGTGGCCATTTCCGGGAGCGACTTCAACTGGGGATCCATCATTTCCAAAAAGTTGATCATCTGCATACAAAAAACTCATATGACGAAAAAAGGAGAGACCCAAGCCTTCTACATGGATTCGTATTTACTGGATGTCAAGTGTGCCAGAAATTTCTTTGCCGACATGAACCTGAGTTGGCATGTCCCAGAACTCCCGGTCCACATATATTTCATCATCTTATGGGAGAACAGGTAAAAAAAATCCTACTCTCTTATCTGCGATGAATTCATCGCACATATTTATTTTATTCTTTTCAAGAAAGAATGTCTGATACTATCAGCTGCAGAAAAAAAGATGATATCAAAGGTCGACCACTGGTACCTTGACGAGCACGATACCTAAATCTGAGTGTTCAGGGCCACCAGAGCACCTCATCTCCTACCCATGCATGTCCCTGACCAGATCGTAGTGGGGGAGATATTCTACTAGACCATTCTACAAGGTTACAATGCCACTTTGTTCAAGGACAAGAAAAGGGCGTTCATACCTTATGGTTTCCATGTAGGCTTCTACATGGTGAAGGACATTGTTCAAGCCAAGCAAGAAGGACTGAGCCAATGGGATTTTAGATTCTAGACCAGTCGATTCTACAAACATGACCCAAAGGGTTTGGTCTTGAAACATGCCTCGCAAGTGTCGTCCTACTGGCCATACGCCCACGACAAGTTTGAAGATGAAGTCTTCACAGAAAATTCCTAGGACTGGGATGAAGTGGTGGAAAGGATGGTCGATCCCAAAATGACCAGGTTCAAATCCATGAGCCTAGATGAACAAGCGATGATCCTAAAAAAATCGGCTCAAGGGGCCCTCAAGGGAATAGAAGAAATTATAGCAGTCGAAGCAGCAGAAGCCCCCTCTAGCAACCCCGATGCAAGATAGAGGTTTCCCCATCAATTAAGATGCACGAGAGAGGGGGTTACTCATGATAGAATAGACACAATAGATAATTGATCAGCTGCAAGATGACCCAAACCTCGTAGGTATGACAAGGCTCTCTGTCGATAACCCAAATGAAATCCAGATAGGCCCAAGAGGCCCTGAACTGATAGACGTCGATGAAATCATTAGGTTAGATGACCCTGGATTCACAACACCACCGGTCAGATCACTGACAAGTGTTTCAAATCAACCAGAGACAATAGACACATCAGGGAGAGCAAGTGCGCCAAACCCCCTAAGCGAATTGATAAAAATCTATGATGATGATGAGAGCCCAGAGGTATCCCTTATGACCCCTGTACATATCGAAGAGGAAAATTATCTAGAGAAGACATCATCCTCAATTTCCGACGCTCAAATTCAAGGGGTTACACAGAATGAACAAGAGGCTGAGAGTGTCTTAGACATTGAGCTTCCCAATGCACCGAAGACTTAAGCAGACAGTCCAAAGGACAAGTCAGATTCGAGTGAGCAAAAGGAAGAAGCTCCATAGCAGTAAATCAGTGTCTCGGCAGTCAAGGATCAAGTAAGTACTAAGCCTACCCCTAATGCCTCAATTTCAATTGGTACTAAACTCTCCGATGAGTGACAAATAAAAGTCAGGCCTTAAGAACACACGGATGAAGTTCAAGAACCTAGTATTGAACAAGTATATACCATCGGGAGTCTGGGGAATACACTCACTTGGGGACACCAGCAAATCCCCGAACCCGTGGATGAAGTAGACGACATACATGCCATTGCTTATGACCGGAAAAGGAAAGCTATCATCCAAAGAACCACCAAGAAGAGGAGTATCACTTTAGTTCCCTCCATCCTCATCACTACAGAGGAAAATCTAATCAACATACAGCATGCTAAGACATCTGAACTGATCGACGCAGGGATGGAAATCACAGATGCCACCCTGGATAGATCTAGAAGAGATGAAGAGGAGTTGTTCACTGCCCTAAAGGAATTGGAACATTTGCACCACTTGGAGAAATACTATCAGGACACCACACAGGTCGCGGTGTTACTAAGGAGCGAATTCCAAGAGGCCTACAACAAATTTACAGATGAGTGGCACCTATTCACTCCTAGGATAGTCTAGCTCCAAGAAGACACCCTCATGGCACTTGCGATGTGCAAAGATATGGAGAGGTGGTACAAGAAAGCACAACAAGTTGTAGAGAGGGTCGACTATATCAGTGCGGTCCAACAGGGCCGAGATACAAAAGAGCACAAAATTCGTGTGTTAAAAGAGAACAACCTTGATTGCATAAAGAAATTGGTCGAGTATTGGAAAAAAATGGCTCGGGAACCTCATTGGGAAATCCAAGAAAAATGGGCCAAGTGCAAGAAAAGTTGGATCAAGATCAACCGGGTAATGAAAGACATCGGCCTCCCTGAGTTCGGTACACCCAATGACTTTGTTGACTTGCGTGACATAGTCCAAATTCACATCGAAAAAGACTCATCATGGGCCGAGGAAATAGCAAAGGTAATAGATATGGCGCCAGGTCAGGTGTGACAGTTCACAGAGAACCCAATCAAAGCGCGGGCTATGTTGCAACAGTTGAGTGCCAGAATATTCAAGTATCAGGCACATGCAGTAGAGATAAGAGAGATTCGCTCAACCCCGATGGAACAACATAGATTCTCACCTGCCAACACATGCGAGGATATATTCATAAAGTGGTCGAAGTACGAGAAGACACCCACTGAAGTGATATCCTGAGATGACTCTTAGAAAACCTGATAGAAGAGAACACCTTGTGGCGAGTTTTGTTTCACGTATTTGCACTTTAATAGTTATTTTTAGTTAATTTTATGTTATAAATAAGAGCATCGACCAGTTAGTTAAAGTTCGATGGTTGCTACAAAGACCCTCATTTTTGGTTTTGTTAAGAACTATTTTGGAGCTACCTTTAATTGACAAGTCCTTTTGGGACTAGAGACAAGTTTGTGTTTTTTCATCAAATGCATTTATGATTGGATATGGAGAAGAATTGTTTCTTATTTTGTCTCATGAATGGATGTTGTAATGAGTAAGAGCTACTAAATCTATTGATAAGTTATCTGATGCAATGTTTTATAGTTCTTTTCTTTAATGATGAAGATAAATCGTTGTGTTATTATGTGATTGATGATTAGAGTTGAGTGAATTATTTTACTTTCCATCGTTTATCACATGCATGTTTTCTTCTGATAAATTGTATCCCAGTTCAGTAATTGGAATACCCACACGGTTAACGTATTAGTACTAGGCCTGTGGTAGACGATCATTGTCTACATGCTAAAGTGTAAGTGTTATCCCAATCTAAGCCTCTTCTCCAATAGTTAAGTTTGTTCCCATTTTGTTGCCTAGTTGGTTTATACTGGCCCTATCTTATATCAGTCCCACCTAAGAGAAAATACAAAAAGAGAACGTCTGAATCGAATGTGAAAGCCTTCACAAGGAAAAGTAAAGCCCATCGATTATTTTGACTGGATTGCAATATCTGGAGAACCATACCACTATTAAACACTGCAGAGTCTAATTGGGACTCAATGGCAGGTTTGGTTCTTGTTGTTGAGTCAAAGGGATTTAGGACCCCTCAATAGTTCCTTCCACTAGAATATTTTCAGTTGTTTAATAAAGTGGTAGATTATTTCAAGAGGGTGGTTGAAAAGTGTGACGATGTAATCAAAGCGATCATGTCGATTGAGTTGGTCACATTCAAAAAAAATTGTTAAAATAAATTGGGACTTGTGCTAAGATGGATTTTATGATTCTAGAAATCAATAAATACACCTAGTGCTTTAGGCGAGAGAGAGAGAGAGAGAGATAATTTATGTATACCCATGGATAGCCATGTGTTCCCTCAACAGAGGTTTTGCGAGGAGAGGTTTCATCAATGGGTCAAATATGATGCCACACATGCAATAGCTGAGACCCCCAGTCCAAGGATATAGATGCACAAATAGACGATGATTGATGTAGAAACAAAGGAATCGACTGAAGTGCATGGGCGCACAATAGTTGGAACTACCACATGATTGAGAGAATAGAAACATGTTGATTTTCTTTACACTTACTTTTTTCCTTTACTACTCTTATCTTTTATAATTAAGACTATAAATTAAGCAAGGGGAGATGAAGCCCCATATTTTTTATTGTTAAAATAACTCTGAGAACTATTTTTTGGGGGAAAATGGGGGAAAGATAAGAATTATGTTCAAGTCTTATCCTTTTGATTAATTGGATGAAATCAAAGGCATGTATTTTGATGAAGAAAATAATGTGCATTTACCTATGAACATGGATTTTTCCTCCATTGTGTGAATGTTTCATTCATATAGTAAGATCTTCATTTTCTATAAGTTATCTTGCAGTATTGATTAAGTTGTTTATTTCCTTTACTAAACTAATTTTTAATTTCCAATTCTCGATTTACTCATGGAATTAACTCTGGGTATTCTTAATTTTTATCTCTTTCAACTATATGATGTGTAATAAGTATTAATGCCTTGAAAGGATTACTCCAAACAAGCATATCAAAGAGAACAATTATGTTTGTGGATTTCTCTATGGATTATCCTTGAGAGACAATCCCCGTGATAGGATTAGGTCAGTTTTTATCCATTTAGTTTATGTTTTGAAAAAGAAAAAAAGTTAAACCCTGGAAGAAACAAAAAGAGACAAGGGAAAATTGTTAAATCCAATTGGGCAGTTGTGGAGCCATTAACTTGAAGGATTGTTCCATTCCAAATAGGGAAGAGTCTAATTAGACCTCTTCCTTGGGTTTAATCCCTACTATTGAGGATTGGGAATCCAACCCCCTCAACACTAGGTAAATTATATTGATAGAAAACTACAACAAGAGCTACAACATATATTACATCTCTAAGAAGTTTCAAAAAATATCAAACTAACAAATACATAGTCCATAAACACAGATTGACTTTGTCCTTATACAAAATCACATAATTCTCCTTAATACTATAAACTCTTATAATATATGCCTAATATTATAAATATTTTGAAAAACATGAAAAACTAACAAAGAGCATAAGGACTAACAACATCCTCCAAACTTGTTCTTGTTGGTTCAATTTATTGTTTCACAACTATCATCTCCTCGTCAAATCAATTCAAAGTTTATTCTCTCATGTACTCTTCCCTAGACGATTTGGCGAGCATCCTTTGGTTAGAAGCCATGGATTGGTCGCCATTGATTAAATTAAGAGCCATATTATGAAGGAGACTACACTTAGCTTCCACAATTGCGAATTTCTTCTTCAATTCCAACAAAGACCCCATAATTTTTGCTATCTAGGTAGTATTTTGACACTCAATTCCATGAGTTTTAGGATTAAGATTAGAAATTAAGGACTTATTGCAATGCACATACTCTTCTTGGATTCTAAGAGCACAATGGAATTTTTGGAGCTCTATGGAGTCCATTTTATACCCTTTTTAACCAATTTATTCAACAAAGACGAAGTGTTGTACCCTACATGTTGCGACCACACTGGTCCTCAAGTCCTCAACACTCAAATATTGTCGAAACTGAAGAGTCATGAATCGATTTGTCTTATTGTTTCCACTATTGACTCCAACCTAGAATCTTTTTGTGGATCTACAAAATAAAAACCCACCAGGGGGTGGTTTCATTGAGAGGTCCTTGGCACCAAGAGAAACTCCAAATGACTAACCAAAAGAAAGAATATTGTTTACCTGGAAGAGAGGCTTAGCATACCTCCTGAGCATATCTAATTGAGTTACCATTATCCCATAGCGAGCTAGATTAATTAGCATGAATGGATGAAAATCATGCGAGGTTAATACTTGGAGCATGCGAATGAAGGAATTGTGTCCCTTCACATTGCAGATCGTATATTTGATGAGGTCTGGAATATGTGCCATGTGATAGCTTATGAAATCCTTATAGATTTCCATGTAATGGTTTAAGATAATTAAATGTGTCAGTGTATTGTTCAATAAATTAGGGGATGGGTTGTTGATATAATGTGCCATTAACCACTAATTCCCCAATATTTAAACTTAAACCATAATTTTCCCATAGGTCTTCGTCATGATTGTTTTCATGCGGGACATGAAAAAAGTTGATGCAGGAAAAGGAATTCACTTTTTGTCTACTATGATCCAAAATTGAAGCTAGGGGGTAGTCTCTCGGCTTTGAGTTATGTACCATATGATCAATAATGGTTTTGGAATCTCCTATCATTATAAGATATTGCACACCAATGCCTTTGGCTACTTTGAGACATCACCATAGAGCATAAGCCTTTTCTCTATTATTGGAAAAAATACCAAGTCCCCAAGCATAATAAGCTTTAGTTTTCCCTTTCGGGTCCATGATGACCCCCTAGAACCTACCACCAGATGATCCGAAGGGATCCAGGGAGGCCTAAGGATAACTCAGAATTCTTAGAAGTTCCTTAGGAAGCTCAGAATGGCCTCAGCGGGTGGAGAAAATGCAAAAATTCAAAATCCTCAAAACTCAACAAAATTAGTGTTATCACAAAGAACGTGTCACAAGATTTCCAACGATGTAAACAGTTTGTCAAACAGAGTTATGGATCGAAAGATATGGCCAGTCAAATTTTGGTCAACCAAGTCAAGTCAACTAGGAGACACATCAGCATCCATACTACTGACATCAGTAAGATGTAATGTTGACATCATCATGTCACGTGGTTGACCCACAGGCTGCCACTTGTCAGGCAGATTTGGCATTTTCAGGGTGCCAAATGGCCCAATGAAAAGTTGCCACGTGGCACCACCCAGGGGCCGCCACGTGGCTCAACGACATGCTGACACCTGGAGGGGTGATGTTAGAACCACATAGGTAGTTGATTATGTATTGGGAAGCTTATGGGGAGGTGCCACATGGCCCAATAACGAGGTGCCATGTGGCACTTCACAAATTCACAATGAGGGCTAAGTTTTGAACTAGTGAAAAAAAATACGGTCGGTCGACGGCTGGCAAGCTGCAATGAATATATATATATATATATATGGTAACGAGTGTTAGAAGACAGGGGTGGGTCGACCGGCTGGTGTCGAAACTGGTGGTCGGTCCAGCAGTCCCGCCATTTTTAATCGTTGTTCAAAAAAACACACCAAAAGGGGGGTCTAGAGGATTCGAACTCTAGACCTCTGAAAGAAAATGCCTTAATTCAACCTCCACCCACCGGTTGGATTAACAGCCTCTTTGTTTCATCCGCCGAAGTTTTATTATTTAGACCAAATTTTTCCAGTGCTAGAGGAGGAGGGCGCTCAACGGTACAGTCGAGAATGGTTTATAATGCAAGGACAGAGGATTAATTGCAAGTCACGGGCATGGAAACCGAGACGAGATTTCTCATGAGCCTGGAAGTGCCAGAGTCAGATTGAGCCATGGAGACAATCATTTTTGGGTAATTTGACACCAAAAATTCAATGGTGTTGTCTATTTTCTGATCTGAGAAAAACTTCAACAGCTTAATTCTAGAATGAGGTATAATTATGTATTTTGCCAAATTCTTTTGTTGAGTTAATAAAAAGGTCTACCCATTTGAGAGTAGGACCCGGAGACGTATTCCATCAAGGACGAACTTCGTTATCAAGTTTTTTTGTGTTCATATTTTATGCTTATGTCTCTTTATTATTGATCTTTTCCTTCTTTATGGTGCACTTCATTTTATGCTCATTTAATACAATTATTCAATAAGTCACCTCGATGAAAAGATCTTGTATCATGTTGGTATTAGAGAAATCATCTTTGACTTGAATTTTTTAGTGTGAATGCTTATTAGGGCCAAGCATAAACATGGTGAAGGGACACTTAATACTTTCAACCCAGAGATTGGTTGTGCATCCTAAAGGAAGAAAATGGTTGAAGAGGACAAGCGTGATGAACAAGAGAAAAACTTTCATATCATCTTCTATCGCATGTCGGAAATGGTCGAGTGAATGTATGGAGACTACGAGAAGAGGATGAAGAAGAAATGGAAGAAAAAGGAAGCACAAGTAGATGATAATGCTTCAGTGAATCAAGAGGTTGGAGGAGACCCCCCTGAGCCTCCATCTTCACCATCAAGTTTTAGCTCTTCTTACTCTCATCATTATCATCAGTCTAATGCTAGTCATAAAGCCTCTTTTAAGAAACCATTATTAAAGCTTGATGTAAAGTTTTCTTTATCTATGTTTAATGGAGATGCTAATCTTTAAAAGCTAGATAAATGGATCCGACAAGTTGAAGTATATTGTCGTGTACAAAAAATTGATGAAGAGTAAGTGAAAGTGCAATTGGCCTCTCTTTGGTTGGCAGGAACTACTCTCATATGGTGGGAGAGAAAGCTTCAGGACAGAAGTAAGTGTGGTAATATTCTTTCCTCATGGTCAGATTAAGTAAACAATAAGGAAGAAATTGTATCCATTGGTTTATTTACATAAAGAAATGATGGAATGGCAGACTTTAAGACAAAGTAAAGGTCAAACAGTAGAAAGTTTAACAAAATACTTTAGGAAGACAACACTTGCACTAAACATTCCTTTAGATTCTTATGAAACTTTAATGAAGTATATTGGCTCACTTCACAATTATATTTGTCATACTTTATTGTTGTTTAATCCCACTAGTTTTGACGAATGTTGTGTGCAAGCCACTCACATTGAAAACAAAGGAAATAATATTCAAGACGACCCCACAAAGAAACCCTCTAAGTTCCCAAATAATCAGTTTAAAGGAAGGTTTAAGAAGAGGGACAAAATGACCACCGCTACAAATAAGGGAGAAGGAAAGCCATCTTGCTCTCATTGCAAGAAATATGGACATGATGGTGAGCATTGTTGGAAACTACATCCGGAGAAGAGACTAAAGCAATTTGGGGGAAAGGGGAAGACAAATACCATGGCTACAGTGCAACAAGATCTTGGTTCTGATTCAGGAGATGAGGAAAAGATCACAATGGTTGGAGTACAAGGTAAACATTCCCTTCATGCTAGTTCAAGTTCCACTAATGAATCTCATGATATTGAAAGAAAGAGGAATTAATTATTTCACATAAGGGTTGTATCTAAGCATACTAAGATTGATACTTTGTTTGATCCAGATTCCCAAGTTAAATCAATATCTGAGACACTTGTCAAAAAATTGGGGCTTAAAACAAAACCACAAAGCCTTATCCTCTCGGTTGGGTATGCTACAAAGAAAAACTTAATGTCACCAAGTAGTGTAGGGTTAGATTTGCTTTTGTTTCAAAATTGGTTGATGAAGTTGATTTGGATGTTGTTTCACTTGATATATGTGGCATAGTGCTAGGGAGTCTGTATCTTTATGATAGAAAAGTAGGCTTCTTTCGTCATGAGAACAAATATCACCTTACTAAAGGAGGAGTGGAATATATTGTTAGATCCTACAGCATGAAGGTTAATACAACACTTGTTAGTGTGGTACAAATGAAAAGACTCATAAACACTAATAAGAGATATGTACTCATTTTTGTAAGAGAAAAGGATGTTGGAATATCTGATGCCTTCCAAGGATGTGATCCTTCCCATAAGAAAGAATTAATTGATATTGTTTCTAATTATGATGAGGTATTCCAAGAACCAAATGGATTACCTCCTAAGAGGGAAATACAACATGAAATACATCTTCAACAGGATTCTCCCCTTCCTAATGTGGGAATGTGTAGGATGTCGATTTTAGAGATGACAGAGATCAAGAAACAGGTATAGGACTTGTTGGATCGAGGGGTCATCAGGCCCATCTCATCTCCTTGTGGTTATCTGATTGTGATGGTGCCAAAGAAGGATGGCACATGGTGAATGTGTGTCGATTATCTAGCCTTAAACAAAATCACAGTGAAAAATCGATACCCTCTTTTGTGTATAGATGATTTACTTGATCAATTAAATAATGTTGTTTATTTCACTAAGTTGGATTTGCGCAATGGCTACCATCAGATCAAGGTTGCAGAACAAGATGCATGGAAAACCGCCTTTAAAACCAAACAGGGTCTATTTGAGTGGTTAGTTATGCCATTTGGGCTTTGTAATGCCTTGGAAACCTTCATGCGTGTAATGAATGATGTATTCAGGCCATTCTTAGATGACTTTGTAATTGTGTATTTAGATGGCATTCTTATATTTAGTGGGACTTGGGATGAATATGTATGACATGTAAGGAAAGTATTGGATACTTTGCGAAGGGAAAATTTGTATGTAAAATTGTCCAAATGTGAGTTTGGAAAGATTGCATTGATGTACTTGGGTCATATTGTAGGAGGAGGACAATTGAAAATTGATCCTTCCAAAATTGATGTAATTGTAAATTGGCCTGAGCCCAAAAATGTAACCGAAATGTGAAGCTTCTTGGGTGTAGTCCAGTACTGGAGGATATTCATTTCAAAATTCTCATTTATTGCAACTCCTTTGCATGCCTTGACCAGTGTGAAGAACACTTTTCAATGGGAAGGAAAGCAACAAAAGGCCTTTGACACTTTGAAGGAAAATATCAGTATAGCACCAGTGTTAGCATTTGCAAATGTTTTGCAACCATTTGAGATCGAGACAGATGCCAACGGTTACGCCATGGTGATGCAGTATCGTAAAACTATTTGTTACCACTCTAAAAATTTTAACCAAGGTGTTGTTAACTATCCTACATATGATAAAGAGTTGTATGCATTAGTTAAAAGTGTGAAGAAATGGAGGCATAACTTGTTAGGGAAGGAAACAATCATACATACAGATCACCAACCCTTACAATATCTCTAGGCACAAACCAAGCTACAACAATCTTGACATTACAAGTGGATGGGTTTTCTTCAACAGTTCCATTTGGTGATCAAGTATAAAAAGGGTACAAGTAACAAAGTAGTTGATATGATTTCTAGACCTCCTATTGTTGCTTCTATTGTTTTGAAGAATGTTTCTTTATCTCATGATAGCTATGTTGAACAATATGTTGTTGATGAAGATTTTAAGGATGTATTTGAGAAGCTAACCCATGGTGCACAGGTAGAGAACTATTGTTTGCAGGAGAACTTACTATATCATCTTGGAAAGATATGTATTCCTAAAAGTGAACGAGTCCATGTAATACGATAAGCTCACACTTCTCTTGTGTATGGGTATTTTGGGGTAGGAAAAACCATGGCTCATCTGCAAAGGTTTCGTTACTGGCCTCGGATGAAAGAAATTGTAACCAAGTATGTAAAGGGGTGTGTGATGTGCTCTACTTGTAAGCCCACTAATAAAAAATTGGGGTTGTACTCACCACTTTCTGTTTCATCTCATCCATGGGAAGGTATCTCCATGGACTTTGTAGGGGGTTTACCAATGTCGAAAGGGGGTCATAACTACTTGTATGTAGTATTGGATAGGCTTAGCAACATGTGTATCTTGATGCCATGTAAAAAGCAAGTCATTGTTGAGCATAATTATAATCTCTTCTTTTAGTATGTTTGGTTCCACTTTGGGTTTCCCATGTCCATTATCTCGGATCAATATACTCGATTCCTTGGAGAGTTTTGGACGATTTTGTGGAGAATGATGGACACCAAGTTAAAGAGGAGTGTGAATTTTCATCCACATATTGACGGTCAGACAGAGGTTTTTAATCAAACATTGGTACATTTGCTTTGAGGCTACTACAATAAACATCCCAAGTTGTGGGATGACCAAATACCCTATATTCAACATGCTTACAATCGAGCCTTACATTCCTCCACTCAGTGTTCTCCATTTGAGACATGTTGTAATGTCCCCATTTTGGGACATTATAACATTACAACATTTCAGAGTGTTATGCCTACCCGAGTAGCCAGATAGGGGTGACAGAGAGTTTGGGAGATACTAAGGGGTTTATTTGGGCCCGACTTGCATTGTTCATCATCAAGATCCATTCCACACAACTTGGCTTTGGTTTCGTTGCATTCTGACGATTTCCATAATTTTGAGTTATTATGGGTCATATCTTAATTAAATTCACTAAGAAGGTCATAATGGGCATATTACTTGGAGAAACCTCTTAGTGTGATAGCTCATCAGAATCGGTAAGAAGAGCACTACATGATAAGATGGTGAGAAGTGACTTTCAGTGGATGGAGAAGCCATAAGGATGCATAAATCACTTTTTAGAGGTAAAATGGTTAATTAATTAATTAATTAAATGATTTAATCAAGGAGTAATAAAATAAAGTAAAAGTCACTTGGAGGGAAGAAATCAACAGTGAATTAGGGTTTCAGCAATGATTTAGGGTTTTGGAAGTCAACA
>ML811086.1:0-16344 GCA_009831015.1 Picea engelmannii | reverse complement strand
ATCAAAGTCTAAATGAAGAAGAAGAAGAGTGGTTTAGGTAGTTTCAAATTCCTTCTCAAATTTCAAGCAATAAACAACCTAAATAAATTTCCAATCCATGTTGGCATCTTTAGTAGAGAATTTCTACTTTTGAAATTTGAAAACATCTCAATAATCTTATATCATGTTTTTTTTTATGGATCTTTGAAGGGGAATCCTAGGGTGATCCATCATCTTTTCACCGAGGTGACTTATTGAAGCATTTTATAAAATGAGCATAAAATTAAGTGCACCATAAAGAAGGAAAAGATCAATAATAAAGAGACATGAGCATCAAATCTGAACACAAAAAAACTTTATAACAGAGTTCGTCCCTTATGGAATATGTCTCTGGGTCCTGCTCTCAAATGGGTAGGCCTTTTTATTAACTCAGTGGAATAATTTGGAAAAATACATAAGTATACCTCATTCTGGAATTAAGCTACATAAGTTTTTCTCATATTAGAAAACAAACAACACAATTGAATTCATGGCGTCAAATTACCCAAAAATGACTATCTCCATGCCTCAATCTGACTCTGACACTTCCAGGCCCATGAGAAATCTTGTCTCAATTTCTATGCTTGCAACCTGCAATTAATCCTTTGTCCTTGCCTCATAATCCATGGTCAACCTTACCGTCGATCACACACCTCCTCCAACACAGGAGAAATTCTGTCTAAAAAATAAAACTCCGGTGGATGAAACAAAAAGGCCGTTAGGCCAACCGGTCGGAGGAGGTCGAATTAGGGCGTTTGTTTCGAGAGGTTTGGGGTTCAAATTCTCCGAACCCCCATTTTTTTTTTGTTTGTTTTAACAAAGATTAAAAATGGCGGGATCGTCGGACCAACCGCCAGTTCCAGCGCCAACCGGTCGACCCACCCCTGTCTTTCGACACTTGTTACCATATATATATATATATATTTCCGTTGCATCTTGCCAATTATTGATCAGTCTAATGGCCAATCGTATTTTTTTTCACCCGTTCAGAACTTAGCCCTCATTGGGAGTTTGCGGAGTGCCACATGGTGCCCTGTTATTGGGCCAAGTGGAACCTCCCCATAGGCTGATCGATACATAGTTAGCTGCCTATGTGGCATTGAAATCACCCCGCCATGTGTCAACCTATCATTGAGCCATGTGGCAGCCCTTGGGTGGTGCCACGTGGAAACTTTTCATTGGGCCATTTGGCACCCTGAAAACCCCAAATCCGCCTAACACGTGATAACTTGTGGGCTTGCCACATGGCATGCTGATGTCAACATTACATCTTGCATACGTCACTCTATCCAGTCAACTGCTGATGTCAACAGTATGGATGCTGATGTGTCCCATGGTTGACTTGACCTAGTTGACGAAACTTTGACTAGCCATATCTTTCGATCCATAACTCCATTTGATGAACCGTTCTGAGCTTCCCTAGGAACTTCTGAGAATTTTGAGTTATCCTTAGGCCTCCTTGGATCCCTTTAGATCACGCCTTCCCACTAAGAGATTTTTGGACCACCAAAAGATTTCATCAATCAAAAGGAAAGTGAGAGAAGAGTTCCCTCAGTTTGTCTTTCTCTATCCACTTTTCCTTTCTTGGATGTGTGCCCTTCAAGCCCACTCGAAGATAATCAACATCACCCCCATGTGAAGTCCTCGTCCTTCTGTTCATGATGATATATTCCGTCAACTGGTCCAAGTACTCAAGAGAAAAATCATCAACCGAGGGTAGTGAAACTTCCTCACCTTGATCCATGATCATGGGAGGCTAATTTTTTTTCAAGTTTTCCACGTTTACAACTGAGTAAATCTGCATATAAGGTGGAAGTTCTAGACAAAAATCATTGGTGCCATTTTTCTCCAAAATAGTGAAGGGTCCATATCGGATAGACTTGAGTCTCTTACCTTCACCCTTCAACCGCTCCTTGCTGATGTGAAGCCATACTTGGTATCCAACCTAAAACTGATGATCAACCTTGTTCTTGTCATGTCGAGCAATATATTGTGCTTGAATTTTCTCCAACTGTTCCCCGATTGCTTGGTGCACTTGCTGGATCCATTGAATGAACTTGCGAGCCTTGTCATCATTTCTTTCTTCATTTGAATCGATATCTTTCCCATACATCAAGTCCAAAGGGACCTTAGGAAAGTATCCAAAACATGTGTAATGTTCCTGACTTGGCTAGTCTAGGAAACACTGCTAATGTGTGTGTAGGATCAAAGGTTTACATCATATAAATGATCATACAAATAATAAACATGACAAAGGACTACAAAGTTTGTATTATGATATCTCTATGGATTACAAAATGGCTGAATGCGGTTGAATAAACTGACAATACTCGACTAGATCAACAGACAAAGGATCTTAGCCGTAATACAAATAAGCAACTGCGGCTGAATAAAATAAAAACACTCAGCTAGATCAAAAGACAAAAGGATCTTAGCCAGAATACAAATAAGTAACTAAAAGATAATACCCGGAGCTGATGAATCTGGACCCCGGATGGATACCCTTGGGGAATGCACCCCTCTTTTTCTGGAAAAAATTGTCCTAGTGATTCCACCGTCGAAATTGGATGAGATCTGTCTCAAAATGACTGCCTTGGTCTACTAGGAAATGGGTCAGAAGGGATTCCCTGAATCTGGTCCAATGCTCACTCTGGAACCCCAAATGTGCCCGCCAAAAGTGTCGCATGTCGAAGTCTGGAAAATGCATCCCAGTTGATTCCTCTGTCAGAATCTGATGAGGAACTAGGAAAAATATGTGCCTTGCCCTCCTCTCAAATGGGTCAGAGGGAAATCTTGGAATTCTCCCTAGATGGGATAAGTCGACTAAAAACCCTCTCAGAAGCTACGCCCTCACTCTGGATGCTCTTGTTGCTGGACATTGTATAATTGCTGCTGAAGAATGATGGAAGACCTGAATGATCTTCCTGGTGACTAGGGTGTGTCTCTCAACACCGAAATCATCCAACTGGTGTCTTCCTCCTGGATTCCACTGAATTATCTCTCCTGAGATGCACCTCTCTCCTCAATGATAAGTCATAATCTGCATAATGATGAATTAGGTCGCTGACCCTTCCTTTATAGCTTTCCAAAACCCTAAATCCCTGCTGAAACCCTAATTCACTGTTGACTTCCAAAACCCTAAATCATTGTTGAAACCCTAATTCACTGTTGACTTCTTCCCTCCAAGTGACTTTTACTTTATTTTATTACTCCTTGATTAAATCACTTAATTAATTAATTAATTAACCATTTTACCTCTAAAAAGTGATTTATCCATCCTTATGGCTTCTCCAGCCATTGAAAGTCACTTCTCACCATCTTATAATGTAGTGATCTTCTTCCCGATTTCGATGAGCTATCACACTAAGAGGTTTCTCCAAGTAATATGCCCATTATGACCTTCTTAGTGAATTTAATTAAGATATGACCCATAATAACTCAAAATTACGGAAATCGTCGGAATGCAATGAAACCAAAGCCAAGTTGTGTGGAATGGATCATGATGATGAACAATGTAAGTCCCAAATAAACCCCTCAGTATCTCCCGAACTCTCTGTCACCCCTATCTGGCTACTTGGGTAGGCATAACACTTTGGAATGTTGTAATGTTATAATGTCCCAAAATGGGGACATTACAGTCCTCCCTACCGGAAGATTGCTTGTCCTCAAGAAATAACTGAATCCAACTACATATGATACCAGGGTCCCATATCCACTTGTGTGACACAAGGTAGACTCACCTCAAGATGTGGTCTCTCCAAGTGCTCACCACGCATGACACCCACATGCTCCTGATGAGTAGAATGATCAATGGCCAAAGAATCTCAGTCAACTCCCCGAACAACCACTCTACTCTAAACTCAACTCCATCAAATGATGAACTACCAAGCATTCCAATCCTTAGATCCCATATCAAAATATGAATTGCAATGCCTCGTCAGATATAATCCTGTAACATATCACTACCATGAGTCTCCTGCAAATAACACATGGTCTCAAACCGAAATGAGTCTGTCCTACCAGACCATACCAAACCCAACACGGCCCCCACCGATTGAACATGTTGTTGCCATAGTGAGGTACTACAAGACCTCAATGAATCACCAACCAGTGATGTGCTCTCCCCAATACTGAAAATCAATGGAAAATCAAGGGGACTTCCCCCTGCAAAGGTCCACTCGTCTCCACCAGTCAATGAAATGCCCAACCCTGTAATCCCAGGGTCCCATGCTAGTCTATGGTAGGGACCATCATGTTGATGCTGCTCTACTTTGATCATGACTGTCTGATCAAAGTATCCATTTTGGATCCTCCACTCCTGGATCCTCATAAGATGAAACAAACTGTTGACCAAATGGACTCTTTGATCCCATGTCAAATTTGGAAGTTCATCACTTCCAATCCCCACTAACTGGTGATGTTCCCTACCAGTAACTATCGAAATAACTCCACCCTCATCCTAATGAGAGTCTGAATATGTAGCAACCTTTGAGATATCCTTTGTCCCATGGCCTAGTATACTCTCCATCATGCCTAAGGCCTCAACTTTCTGCACCTGATGATCCACCCCTATCTTGATGTATGCAATCAAGACACTCTTGTTAGGTGGTCTCAGCCTACCAACTCTCCATGCCCCCTGCCACTATCTAGCTCCCCCTATGATACTATCAATGATGAAAGTATAGGGAAAGGCCATCATAAATATCTGCAACTAATTGTAGGACTGGAAAGTAGCATATGCTTTGTTCAATCCAAACATCTTAACCAAAAGCTCATCCATCGACACCCATGGTAAATAATCACCTGTACTCATCACTGAACACCGACCATCAGGTACAACATTAGGTATCTCTACCAACTGTGGGTCAAGCATTCTCCATCCATAATCACTCACACAACTGCTTCTACGGTGAAGGTGATATCCCATATCTATATACTACTGCAAGGGAGAGGAATCTCCATGCTCTACTGATTACATATCCTCCCTGCCATCCAGTGCATCCCTCTAAATCCCACTGTACACCTCTGTATGTATCTGTGAACTACCACTCATCATTATGTGCCCTTGCATACTCATGTGATCTCCTATATACACCTACAACATCATGGATCCTGGGTGTACTACGGGGTCATCCTCTACATGAAGGTCAACCAATCCTGGAACATAAATAGAAGTTTCCTCAAAATTGCCCCTAGCTCTGGAATCCCCATGTGTACGTGTGTGCCCAACTATCTCACCACCCCTTGTGAAGGGTGGTCCCTGTGACCTATGGATATCCTCATGTATCTCTAGATAATATCTCTCCATACTCATCAGTGATCCTGGGTACTCCTCATGCTCCTCCCTCAACTAGTTCTCCACTGCTAAACCACCAACATCCTCTCGCAATGTGGCTGAGGGATATATCTGACTCTCTGCTAAAATAGGTGTAGTGGATTTTTGTCTAGTTTCCTCAAGGAGATCCTCTGATCTGGACTTTGATTCCTGAAGGGTTTTCTGTGTGCCTTCCAAGAATCTCCATGTTCTCACCAAATCATGAGTGAGTCGGTCCACCTCAACCTCCTGCTCCCTCAATGCCTTGTGATACATCTCGCCAACCTCCAATAGGTAATCCCTATCCATCAACAACTGCTGGTAGTCGACCCTCATCACAATCACTCTCTCCCTGAGTGTATGGAAGTCATCAATGACAAGTCCCCCATATAAACTATCTTGTGCCATCGAGGCCCTCCAACAATAACCTTCCACCAATGCATGTGTATCATCAATGCATCTAGTGGATGCCATGATCATGCCCTCACTGACTCTCAACTGTCCTGCCAAGTGTCGTGACTCCTGGTCACAATCCTGTTGAGGTGCTACCTCATGCCTCTCACTGCAAGTGTCAACAATGGAATCCCCAACAACACACTCCTCAAAATATAAGGCACTGAACTTCCCACTGTCCCCTGTGCTACTAAGTCCTCCTGCATGCCACTGCACGCCATCATCAACTGCGACCCCTATCTGAATCACACCATATCCTATATGGGTAGTTGTATCCTCCTGTGCACTCACCCTACTAATATCATCTGTGCCTGGATCCCATACAGATGTGTCTAGACACGTGCTATGGTCATTCCGACCAATAAGGAGTGCATCCTCATCACTGTAGATTGATCCTAGGAGTGAGTGTCCCAACAAGCTATTACTCTCCACAACATGGTCCATCAATGGAATCTCCAAGAGTGGTGATTCACTCTCCTCATACTGATAGGTATGTGTAAGGTCAACTATCTCCAAGCCATACCTCTCCTCCTGCATCTGTAGATCCATATGTTCCTTGTGTACAATCCCCACACAAGGCTCCTCCATATTAGGAATGCCACTGATATCCTCATGTGTCGTAGCTAGCATAGGTGACTGAGAAGATGAAAAATGGTGTTCACTCATCATAGGAAGCTCATCATTCTCCATACATGACTTCCTGGAAGCCATTTCTACACCCACCGGTAGGTCATCCAACCTCCTAAGCTCATCATGTTTAAGTGCCAACACATATGAATCCTCACAAGTGTCACCACTATGCTGAAGTGTTGAATTCTCAACATTACCCGATGGGGAAGATGAAGGATATGCGATATCATCCTGTCCCTCCAACTGTCCCTCAGATGTGCAAGACTCACTACCCTTATCAGACTGCTCTTAATAGGCATCTATGGTTGCATTCACATGCATCTCTTCATCCTCATTGTCATAGTGCACCTCAACAATGTGCATCTTCCCTTTACCCCTGCATCGGTGATTTGTCTTCCAAGGAACTTTGCAACTGTAGCAATGCTCCCTGCATCTAATGGGTGTAGGCTCCATCTATGCTCCTGTCAATCCACTTGTTGGTGATGATGTATCTACATCCTTATATGATTTTCCCCTTAGGTTGGTAGGAAAACCAGCTCTGATACCATTGTAGTTTTCCTGACTTGGCTAGTCTAGGAAACGCTGCTAATGTGTGTGTAGGATCAAAGGTTTACATCATATAAATGATCATACAAATAATAAACATGACAAAGGACTGCAAATTTTGTATTATGATATCTCTGTGGATTACAAAATGGTCAAATGCAACTGAATAAACTGACAATACTCGACTAGATCAACAGACAAAGGATCTTAGCCAGAATACAAATAAGCAACTGCGGCTGAATAAAATAACAACACTCGGCTAGATCAAAATACAAAAGGATCTTAGCCGGAATACAAATAATTAACTAAAAGATAATACCCAAAGCTGATGAATCTGGACCCCGGATAGATACCCCTGGCGAATGCGCCCCTCTTCTTCTGGCAAAATTCGCCCTAGTGATTCCACTGTCAGAATTGGATGAGATATATCTCAAAACGACCACCTTGGTCTACTGGGAAATGGGTCAGAAGGGTTTCCCTGAATCTGGTCTAATGATCGCTTTGGAACCCCAAATGTGCCTGCCAAAAGTATCGCACGTCCAAGTCTGGAAAATGCGTCCTAGTTGATACCTCCGTCAGAATCTGATGAGGAACCAGGCAAAAGATGCACCTTGCCCTCCTCTCAAATGGGTCGGAGGGAAATCTCAGAATTCTCCCTGGATGGGATAAGTCAACTAAAAACCCTCTCAGAAGCTACGCCCTCACTCTGGATGCCCTTGCTGCTGGACACTGTATAACTACTGTTGAAGAATGATGGAAGACCTGGATGATCTTCTCGGTGACTAGGGTATGTCTCTCAACACTGAAATCATCCAACTGGTGTCTTCCTCTTGGAATCCATTGAACTATCTCTCTTGAGATGCGCCTCTCTCCTTAATGACAAGTCATAATCTGTATAATGATGAATTAGGTCGCTGACCCTTCCTTTATAGCTTTCCAAAACCCTAAATACCTGTTGAAACCCTAATTCATTGTTGACTTCCAAAACCCTAAATCATTGCTGAAACCCTAATTCACTGTTGATTTCTTCCCTCCAAGTGACTTTTACTTTATTTTATTACTCCTTGATTAAATCATTTAATTAATTAATTAATTAACCATTTTACCTCTAAAAAGTGATTTATGCATCCTTATGGCTTCTCCATCCACTGAAAGTCACTTCTCACCATCTTATCATGTAGTGCTCTTCTTACCGATTCTGATGAGCTATCACACTAAGAGGTTTCTCCAAGTAATATGCCCATTATGACCTTCTTAGTGAATTTAATTAAGATATGACCCATAATAACTCAAAATTATGGAAATCGTCAGAATGCAACGAAACCAAAGCCAAGTTGTGTGGAATGGATCTTGATGATGAACAATGCAAGTCGGGCCCAAATAAACCCCTTAGTATCTCCCAAACTCTCTGTCACCCCTATCTGGCTACTCGGGTAGGCATAACACTCTGAAATGTTGTAATGTTATAATGTCCCAAAATGGGGACATTACAACATGTCTCAAATGGAGAACACTGAGTGGAGGAATGTAAGGCTCGATTGTAAGCATGTTGAATATAGGGTATTTGGTCATCCCACAACTTGGGATGTTTATTGTAGTAGCCTCAAAGCAAATGTACCAATGTTTGATTAAAAACCTCTGTCTGACCGTCAATATGTGGATGAAAATTCACACTCCTCTTTAACTTGGTGTCCATCATTCTCCACAAAATCGTCCAAAACTCTCCAAGGAATCGAGTATATTGATCCGAGATAATGGACATGGGAAACCCAAAGTGGAACCAAACATACTAAAAGAAGAGATTATAATTATGCTCAACAATGACTTGCTTTTTACATGGCATCAAGATACACATGTTGCTAAGCCTATCCAATACTACATACAAGTAGTTATGACCCCCTTTCGACATTGGTAAACCCCCTACAAAGTCCATGGAGATACCTTCCCATGGATGAGATGAAACAGAAAGTGGTGAGTACAACCCCAATTTTTTATTAGTGGGCTTACAAGTAGAGCACATCACACACCCCTTTACATACTTGGTTACAATTTCTTTCATCCGAGGCCAGTAACGAAACCTTTGCAGATGAGCCATGGTTTTTCCTACCCCAAAATACCCATACACAAGAGAAGTGTGAGCTTATCGTATTACATGGACTCGTTCACTTTTAGGAATACATATCTTTCCAAGATGATATAGTAAGTTCTCCTGCAAACAATAGTTCTCTACCTGTGCACCATGGGTTAGCTTCTCAAATACATCCTTAAAATCTTCATCAACAACATATTGTTCAACATAGCTATCATGAGATAAAGAAACATTCTTCAAAACAATAGAAGCAACAATAGGAGGTCTAGAAATCATATCAACTACTTTGTTACTTGTACCCTTTTTATACTTGATCACCAAATGGAACTGTTGAAGAAAACCCATCCACTTGTAATGTCAAGATTGTTGTAGCTTGGTTTGTGCCTAGAGATATTGTAAGGGTTGGTGATCTGTATGTATGATTGTTTCCTTCCCTAACAAGTTATGCCTCCATTTCTTCACACTTTTAACTAATGCATACAACTCTTTATCATATGTAGGATAGTTAACAACACCTTGGTTAAAATTTTTAGAGTGGTAACAAATAGTTTTACGATACTGCATCACCATGGCGTAACCGTTGGCATCTGTCTCGATCTCAAATGGTTGCAAAACATTTGCAAATGCTAACACTGGTGCTATACTGATATTTTCCTTCAAAGTGTCAAAGGCCTTTTGTTGCTTTCCTTCCCATTGAAAAGTGTTCTTCACACTGGTCAAGGCATGCAAAGGAGTTGCAATAAATGAGAATTTTGAAATGAATATCCTCCAGTACTGGACTACACCCAAGAAGCTTCACATTTCGGTTACATTTTTGGGCTCAGGCCAATTTACAATTACATCAATTTTGGAAGGATCAATTTTCAATTGTCCTCCTCCTACAATATGACCCAAGTACATCAATGCAATCTTTCCAAACTCACATTTGGACAATTTTACATACAAATTTTCCCTTCGCAAAGTATCCAATACTTTCCTTACATGTCATACATATTCATCCCAAGTCCCACTAAATATAAGAATGCCATCTAAATACACAATTACAAAGTCATCTAAGAATGGCCTGAATACATCATTCATTACACGCATGAAGGTTTCCAAGGCATTACAAAGCCCAAATGGCATAACTAACCACTCAAATAGACCCTGTTTGGTTTTAAAGGCGGTTTTCCATGCATCTTGTTCTGCAACCTTGATCTGATGGTAGCCATTGCGCAAATCCAACTTAGTGAAATAAACAACATTATTTAATTGATCAAGTAAATCATCTATACACAAAAGAGGGTATCGATTTTTCACTGTGATTTTGTTTAAGGCTAGATAATCGACACACATTCACCATGTGCCATCCTTCTTTGGCACCATCACAATCAGATAACCACAAGGAGATGAGATGGGCCTGATGACCCCTCGATCCAACAAGTCCTATACCTGTTTCTTGATCTCTGTCATCTCTAAAATCGACATCCTACACATTCCCACATTAGGAAGGGGAGAATCCTGTTGAAGATGTATTTCATGTTGTATTTCCCTCTTAGGAGGTAATCCATTTGGTTCTTGGAATACCTCATCATAATTAGAAACAATATCAATTAATTCTTTCTTATGGGAAGGATCACATCCTTGGAAGGCATCAGATATTCCAACATCCTTTTCTCTTACAAAAATGAGTACATATCTCTTATTAGTGTTTATGAGTCTTTTCATTTGTACCACACTAACAAGTGTTGTATTAACCTTCATGCTGTAGGATCTAACAATATATTCCACTCCTCCTTTAGTAAGGTGATATTTGTTCTCATGACGAAAGAAGCCTACTTTTCTATCATAAAGATACAGACTCCCTAGCACTATGCCACATATATCAAGTGAAACAACATCCAAATCAACTTCATCAACCAATTTTGAAACAAAAGCAAATCTAACCCTACACTACTTGGTGACATTAAGTTTTTCTTTGTAGCATACCCAACCGAGAGGATAAGGCTTTGTGGTTTTGTTTTAAGCCCCAATTTTTTGACAAGTGTCTCAGATATTGATTTAACTTGGGAATCTGGATCAAACAAAGTATCAATCTTAGTATGCTTAGATACAACCCTTATGTGAAATAATTAATTCCTCTTTCTTTCAATATCATGAGATTCATTAGTGGAACTTGAACTAGCATGAAGGGAATGTTTACCTTGTACTCCAACCATTGTGATCTTTTCCTCATCTCCTGAATCAGAACCAAGATCTTGTTGCACTGTAGCCATGGTATTTGTCTTCCCCTTTCCCCCAAATTGCTTTAGTCTCTTCTCCGGATGTAGTTTCCAACAATGCTCACCATCATGTCCATATTTCTTGCAATGAGAGCAAGATGGCTTTCCTTCTCCCTTATTTGTAGCGGTGGTCATTTTGTCCCTCTTCTTAAACCTTCCTTTAAACTGATTATTTGGGAACTTAGAGGGTTTCTTTGTGGGGTCGTCTTGAATATTATTTCCTTTGTTTTCAATGTGAGTGGCTTGCACACAACATTCGTCAAAACTAGTGGGATTAAACAACAATAAAGTATGACAAATATAATTGTGAAGTGAGCCAATATACTTCATTAAAGTTTCATAAGAATCTAAAGGAATGTTTAGTGCAAGTGTTGTCTTCCTAAAGTATTTTGTTAAACTTTCTACTGTTTGACCTTTACTTTGTCTTAAAGTCTGCCATTCCATCATTTCTTTATGTAAATAAACCAATGGATACAATTTCTTCCTTATTGTTTACTTAATCTGACCATGAGGAAAGAATATTACCACACTTACTTCTGTCCTGAAGCTTTCTCTCCCACCATATGAGAGTAGTTCCTGCCAACCAAAGAGAGGCCAATTGCACTTTCACTTACTCTTCATCAATTTTTTGTACACGACAATATACTTCAACTTGTCGGATCCATTTATCTAGCTTTTAAAGATTAGCATCTCCATTAAACATAGATAAAGAAAACTTTACATCAAGCTTTAATAATGGTTTCTTAAAAGAGGCTTTATGACTAGCATTAGACTGATGATAATGATGAGAGTAAGAAGAGCTAAAACTTGATGGTGAAGATGGAGGCTCAGGGGGGTCTCCTCCAACCTCTTGATTCACTGAAGCATTATCATCTACTTGTGCTTCCTTTTTCTTCCATTTCTTCTTCATCCTCTTCTCGTAGTCTCCATACATTCACTCGACCATTTCCGACATGCGATAGAAGATGATATGAAAGTTTTTCTCTTGTTCATCACGCTTGTCCTCTTCAACCATTTTCTTCCTTTAGGATGCACAACCAATCTCTGGGTTGAAAGTATTAAGTGTCCCTTCACCATGTTTATGCTTGGCCCTAATAAGCATTCACACTAAAAAATTCAAGTCAAAGATGATTTCTCTAATACCAACATGATACAAGATCTTTTCATCGAGGTGACTTATTGAATAATTGTATTAAATGAGCATAAAATGAAGTGCACCATAAAGAAGGAAAAGATCAATAATAAAGAGACATAAGCATAAAATATGAACACAAAAAAACTTGATAACGAAGTTCGTCCTTGATGGAATACGTCTCCGGGTCCTACTCTCAAATGGGTAGACCTTTTTATTAACTCAACAAAAGAATTTGGCAAAATACATAATTATACCTCATTCTAGAATTAAGCTGTTGAAGTTTTTCTCAGATCAGAAAATAGACAACACCATTGAATTTTTGGTGTCAAATTACCCAAAAATGATTGTCTCCATGGCTCAATCTGACTCTGGCACTTCCAGGCTCATGAGAAATCTCGTCTCGGTTTCCATGCCCGTGACTTGCAATTAATCCTCTGTCCTTGCATTATAAACCATTCTCGACTGTACCGTTGAGCGCCCTCCTCCTCTAGCACTGGAAAAATTTGGTCTAAATAATAAAACTTCGGCGGATGAAACAAAGAGGCTGTTAATCCAACCGGTGGGTGGAGGTTGAATTAAGGCATTTTCTTTCAGAGGTCTAGAGTTCGAATCCTCTAGACCCCCCTTTTGGTGTGTTTTTTTGAACAACGATTAAAAATGGCGGGACTGCTGGACCGACCACCAGTTTCGACACCAGCCGGTCGACCCACCCCTGTCTTCTAACACTCGTTACCATATATATATATATATATATTCATTGCAGCTTGCCAGCCGTCGACCGACCGTATTTTTTTTCACTAGTTCAAAACTTAGCCCTCATTGTGAATTTGTGAAGTGCCACATGGCACCTCGTTATTGGGCCATGTGGCACCTCCCCATAAGCTTCCCAATACATAATCAACTACCTATGTGGTTCTAACATCACCCCTCCAGGTGTCAGCATGTCGTTGAGCCACGTGGCGGCCCCTGGGTGGTGCCACGTGGCAACTTTTCATTGGGCCATTTGGCACCCTGAAAATGCCAAATCTGCCTGACAAGTGGCAGCCTGTGGGTCAACCACGTGACATGATGATGTCAACATTACATCTTACTGATGTCAGTAGTATGGATGCTGATGTGTCTCCTAGTTGACTTGACTTGGTTGACCAAAATTTGACTGGCCATATCTTTCGATCCATAACTCTGTTTGACAAACTGTTTACATCGTTGGAAATCTTGTGACACGTTCTTTGTGATAACACTAATTTTGTTGAGTTTTGAGGATTTTGAATTTTTGCATTTTCTCCACCCGCTGAGGCCATTCTGAGCTTCCTAAGGAACTTCTAAGAATTCTGAGTTATCCTTAGGCCTCCCTGGATCCCTTCGGATCATCTGGTGGTAGGTTCTAGGGGGTCATCATGGACCCGAAAGGGAAAACTAAAGCTTATTATGCTTGGGGACTTGGTATTTTTTCCAATAATAGAGAAAAGGCTTATGCTCTATGGTGATGTCTCAAAGTAGCCAAAGGCATTGGTGTGCAATATCTTATAATGATAGGAGATTCCAAAACCATTATTGATCATATGGTACATAACTCAAAGCCGAGAGACTACCCCCTAGCTTCAATTTTGGATCATAGTAGACAAAAAGTGAATTCCTTTTCCTGCATCAACTTTTTTCATGTCCCGCATGAAAACAATCATGACGAAGACCTATGGGAAAATTATGGTTTAAGTTTAAATATTGGGGAATTAGTGGTTAATGGCACATTATATCAACAACCCATCCCCTAATTTATTGAACAATACACTGACACATTTAATTATCTTAAACCATTACATGGAAATCTATAAGGATTTCATAAGCTATCACATGGCACATATTCCAGACCTCATCAAATATACGATCTGCAATGTGAAGGGACACAATTCCTTCATTCGCATGCTCCAAGTATTAACCTCGCATGATTTTCATCCATTCATGCTAATTAATCTAGCTCGCTATGGGATAATGGTAACTCAATTAGATATGCTCAGGAGGTATGCTAAGCCTCTCTTCCAGGTAAACAATATTCTTTCTTTTGGTTAGTCATTTGGAGTTTCTCTTGGTGCCAAGGACCTCTCAATGAAACCACCCCCTGGTGGGTTTTTATTTTGTAGATCCACAAAAAGATTCTAGGTTGGAGTCAATAGTGGAAACAATAAGACAAATCGATTCATGACTCTTCAGTTTCGACAATATTTGAGTGTTGAGGACTTGAGGACCAGTGTGGTCGCAACATGTAGGGTACAACACTTCGTCTTTGTTGAATAAATTGGTTAAAAAGGGTATAAAATGGACTCCATAGAGCTCCAAAAATTCCATTGTGCTCTTAGAATCCAAGAAGAGTATGTGCATTGCAATAAGTCCTTAATTTCTAATCTTAATCCTAAAACTCATGGAATTGAGTGTCAAAATACTACCTAGATAGCAAAAATTATGGGGTCTTTGTTGGAATTGAAGAAGAAATTCGCAATTGTGGAAGCTAAGTGTAGTCTCCTTCATAATATGGCTCTTAATTTAATCAATGGCGACCAATCCATGGCTTCTAACCAAAGGATGCTCGCCAAATCGTCTAGGGAAGAGTACATGAGAGAATAAACTTTGAATTGATTTGACGAGGAGATGATAGTTGTGAAACAATAAATTGAACCAACAAGAACAAGTTTGGAGGATGTTGTTAGTCCTTATGCTCTTTGTTAGTTTTTCATGTTTTTCAAAATATTTATAATATTAGGCATATATTATAAGAGTTTATAGTATTAAGGAGAATTATGTGATTTTGTATAAGGACAAAGTCAATCTGTGTTTATGGACTATGTATTTGTTAGTTTGATATTTTTTGAAACTTCTTAGAGATGTAATATATGTTGTAGCTCTTGTTGTAGTTTTCTATCAATATAATTTACCTAGTGTTGAGGGGGTTGGATTCCCAATCCTCAATAGTAGGGATTAAACCCAAGGAAGAGGTCTAATTAGACTCTTCCCTATTTGGAATGGAACAATCCTTCAAGTTAATGGCTCCACAACTGCCCAATTGGATTTAACAATTTTCCCTTGTCTCTTTTTGTTTCTTCCAGGGTTTAACTTTTTTTCTTTTTCAAAACATAAACTAAATGGATAAAAACTGACCTAATCCTATCACGGGGATTGTCTCTCAAGGATAATCCATAGAGAAATCCACAAACATAATTGTTCTCTTTGATATGCTTGTTTGGAGTAATCCTTTCAAGGCATTAATACTTATTACACATCATATAGTTGAAAGAGATAAAAATTAAGAATACCCAGAGTTAATTCCATGAGTAAATCGAGAATTGGAAATTAAAAATTAGTTTAGTAAAGGAAATAAACAACTTAATCAATACTGCAAGATAACTTATAGAAAATGAAGATCTTACTATATGAATGAAACATTCACACAATGGAGGAAAAATCCATGTTCATAGGTAAATGCACATTATTTTCTTCATCAAAATACATGCCTTTGATTTCATCCAATTAATCAAAAGGATAAGACTTGAACATAATTCTTATCTTTCCCCCATTTTCCCCCAAAAAATAGTTCTCAGAGTTATTTTAACAATAAAAAATATGGGGCTTCATCTCCCCTTGCTTAATTTATAGTCTTAATTATAAAAGATAAGAGTAGTAAAGGAAAAAAGTAAGTGTAAAGAAAATCAACATGTTTCTATTCTCTCAATCATGTGGTAGTTCCAACTATTGTGCGCCCATGCACTTCAGTCGATTCCTTTGTTTCTACATCAATCATCGTCTATTTGTGCATCTATATCCTTGGACTGGGGGTCTCAGCTATTGCATGTGTGGCATCATATTTGACCCATTGATGAAACCTCTCCTCGCAAAACCTCTGTTGAGG
>ML811085.1:457153-469263 GCA_009831015.1 Picea engelmannii | reverse complement strand
AGGATGAGATAGAGAAGGAAATAGAGGAATTGCTGGCGATGGGACACATCAGACTGAGCAACAGCCCATTTGCTTCTTTAGTTGTATTAGTTCTGAAGAAGGATGGCACCTTGAGGATGTGCATTGATTACCGAGCCTTGAATAAGCAAACCATCAAGAACCGGTACCCTATCCCACACATTGACGAGTTGATGGATGAATTGCATGGGGTAGTTTTCTTCTCAAAAATTGATCTACGCTCTGGATATCATCAGATCAACATCCGAGAGCAGGACATAGAGAAGACAACATTTCGATGTCATTTTGGACACTTCGAGCTCCTGGTTATGCCATTTGTGCTAACCAATGCACCCACTACATTCCAGTCTTGCATGAACCATATATTCGGGGATCAGTTAAGGAAATCAGTCTTGGTTTTCTTCGATGACATCTTGATCTATAGCCGGTCATGGAAAGAGCATATGAGGCACCTGGATGAGGTATTGAGCATCATGGAGGCACAATCATTATATGCCAAAGAGTCCAAGTGCGAGTTCAGTATGACAGAGATACTTTAATTAGGCCACATCATCAGTGCAAAGGGGGTACAGGTGCACCAAGAGAAGATCAGGGCCATTTTGGATTGGCCAATGCCCAAGAATGTGACATAATTGAGGAGCTTCTTCGGGCTGTGAAACTATTACAAGCGGTTCGTCCAGGGTTTTTCTCAGCTTGGAGCACTGCTGACAGATCTTACCAAGTATGGGGCCTTCATATGGACTGAGAAATCACAGGAATCCTTTGATCACATGAAGGAAGTCATCGACACTTGTCTAGTGTTGGCACTACCAGACTTCACCTTGCCATTTGTACTAGAGTGTGACACATCCGACGAAGGGATCGTTGCATTTTTTATGTAGGGAGGACACGCAATTGTATCCAAGAGACGAAAGATTAGTCAAACTGAGAGGTTGTACTCCATTTATGACAAGGAAATGTTGGCAATCATGCATGCCTTGACCAAGTTCAGACAATATTTGGTGGGCAACAAATTCCTGGTCAAGATCGATCACAACAGTTTGAAGTATTTCCTTGAGAAGAAGGACCTCAATGAGCGCCAATGGAAATGGGTGACGAAGGTACATGCATTCGACTTTGACATAGAGTATGTCAAGGGGAAGAAGAACATTATGGCCGATGCACTATCGAGGAGACTTGCAACATGTTCTTTGATGGAGATTTCAACAGATTGGAAATCCCACTTGCTAGTGGAATATTCCAAGAACAAGTTCGCTTGTGAGGTGATGGATGGGCAGATACAGGATGACATGTATAGGGTCATTGACGATGTCATATTTTACAAGGATAGAGTCTACTTAGTGCCATATTTAGGGCTTAAGAAGAAGATCCTCACCGCAATTCATGATTCACCTCTAGCAGGCCTTCAGGGGTTCTTCAAAACCTACAGATAGATCAGAGAGAGGTTCTCATGGAAGGGCCCGAAACAAGACATTATGAGACATGTCAGTGAGTGTGTGACTTGCCAACAGAACAAGTCAGAGCAATGTCTTCCAACAGGGCAAATTCAGCCACTCCCCATTCCAGAGCAGAAATAGGAGAGTATATCTATGGACTTCATCGCAGGTCTTCCCAAGGTCCAGGGTAAGGACTGTATCTATGTAGTGGTCGACAGATTGACCAATTTTTCTAACTTCTACGCCATACCGACAGAGTTCAGTGCAGTTAAGGTAGCCGAGCTTTTCTTCAGGGAGGTCTTCAGACTTCATGGGTTGCCGAAGAACATCGTCAGTGACAGGGACAGTCGGTTCATAGGGATATTTTGGAGAGAGTTGTTTCGGTTGGTGGGGACAGAGTTGACACCTAGCACCAGCTATCACCCTCAAACAGATGGGAAAACCAAGATTGTCAACAAGTGGGTTGAAGGGTATTTGAGGAACTATGTAGGAGGACAACATAGAACGTGGGTAAAGTGGTTACATTTAGGAGAACATTGCTACAACACCACCTTCCACATGTCCATTGGTATGACACCCTTCCGAGCATTGTACGGATATGATGCTCCCACTTTGGTAGACTTGGTCTTCGGGGAGAGAAAAGATCCCAAGGCCAAGGATTGGATCATAGAGAGTCAGGAGATTCTCAAGTTGTTGAAAGAGAACCTGCAGACGACGCAATACCGACAGAAGATAAGTGCGGACAAGCACAGGATAAAGCACAGCTTTGAGGTTGGAGATTTGGTTTTCTTAAGACTCCAACCCTAGAGACAATCATCTCTAAAGAAGAGTGGGGCCGAGAAGATCAAGCCCAGATTTTATGGACCTTACAGGATCATGCGCCGAGTAGGCGAGGTTGCTTACGAGCTAGAGCTTCCAGAGGGGAGCAAGACTCATAACGTGTTCCACGTGTCTTGCCTCAAAAGGGAAGTGGGACAATTCATTAGAACATAATAGGAGCTTCCCCCGTTGGATGAGGAGGGATAGTTGGAGTTAGTTCCAACAATGAAAACTGAGAATCAGGGTCATTAGAGAGTGTTTGATCAAATGGAGAGGGATTCCAGTAGAGGACGCGACTTGGGAGAACGAGCAGGTGTTGCAGCACCCTGGAATGGTATTGCTTGAGGACAAGCAATTTCAGGAAGGGAGGACTGTAATGTCCCTTTCCAAATAGGAGCTCCAGAGAGGAGGCTTAATGGTCTAAACTGCCCTGTTAGACTATAGCGAGGGCCAAAGAGGGGTAAACAGGGTTACTAGAGGTCACTCCAGTCACATGTGTTATATTCGGAAAGTGACATTGAGCTAAAAAGGGTTAAAAGTTATTTTAAGTCATTATGAGCTAAAAGTAGAAGTCAACAGTGAATTAGGGTTTCAACATTGATTTAGGGTTTTGGAAGTCAACAGTGAATTAGTGTTTCAACATGATTTAGGGTTTTGGAAGTGAACAGTAAATTAGGGTTTCAACATGATTTAGGGTTTTGGAAAGCTATAAAGGAAGGGTCAGTGACCTAATTCATTATTATGCAGATTATGACTTGTCATTGAGGAGAAGAGGCACATCTCAGGAGAGATAGTTCAGTGTATTCTAGGAGGAAGACACCAGTTGGTTGATTTCGGTGTTTAAAGACACACCCCAGTCACAGAGAAGATCATCCAGGTCTTCCATCATTCTTCATTGATTCCGCAGTGCTCCCATATTCCAGGTATTATCTTTTAGCTTCTTATTTGTATTCTGGCTAAGATCCGTTTGTCTGTTTATCTAGCCGAGTGTTGTTATTTTATTCAGCTACAGTTGCTTATTTGTATTCCGACTAATATCCTTTGTATGTTGATCTAGTCGAGTATTGTTAGTTTATTTACCCGCATTCGACCATTTTCTAATCCACAAAGATATCATAATACAAACTTTGCAGTCCTTTGTCGCGTTTATTATTTGTATGATCATTTATATGCTGTAAACCTTTGATCCTACACACCCATTAGCAACATTTCCTAGACTAGCCAATTCAGGAACATTACTCACCCACTAGAAGGAAGCACCAACTCCCTGAGTGTTCCAACACCAACTTCCAATCACACAGGCCCCAACCTGTATAACAGAGAACAATGGTTCTCCCTTGCACCACCCTAACACCCTGATTTTTCTGGATATAACCAGATAGAAGCTACAACTCCCTGTGTTCAAGCACCCACTTGAAACTCTGAGGACAATAGTCCTCCCTAGCACCACCCTAGCACCCTGAGATATAAATCTTTGCTTTCTGAAATTTATTACAGTGATACAATATTTATCAATGGCTTACCAGTCTTATCACTGTTCTGCTACACTGCTCTGCTATGTTTGCATCAGTGTGTTCCAACTCATATCTTTTTGCGCTTAAGTTCTCGTACATTTAGTTATTTTCACCATTTATGCTCTGTCTAGCTTATGTTCTTCATCTCTGCATTTTCTCCCTCAGTTCATGCTGTGAACACCATTGATTACGGTTCGACTCCTTTTATAGAGAAACAATAACCTTCCTCTGTCACAACATCTTTCTTTTATTCATGCCCTCATCATCCGTTACTCTCTGAATCTCCAACGCCCATGTCGAGAATCTCATAATGCTCAAGAGCCATGATTCCAATGTCCCAGAACAATGATTCATTTAGTGTAACTGAATCTTAATTGATCAAGAAACCATGAAGTGAAACAACAACCCTTTGATCAAATTAAGTTTGATAAGCACCGTTGGATTATACACACAAAGGTTTTTTATTTGAATTTTCAATGCGTAACCTCCGATGTGGATCCTACCAGCGCTAACGCCTTCCCCTAACTTTTGCTGATGTGACCTTGGGTGATGTTTTCACGTGACCATGCGATTGCGGTCGCAGACAAAGGTGGTTTGACATCAAACTGTGTTTTGCTCTGCAATTTACCTCGAGCCTCCCGGTGTCCTTTCTCCAAAACTGTGGTATCGATTGCGGCCCACCCTCAATTTTTTAAAGTTCGCGCACCTTCAATTCCCACAATGCGACAGGACCGTCGATCTCACTATCTTGACAGTGCTCCTGAACTGATGGATCAGATCTAACCTTCTTAAATCAACAACTATGATTTATTTCGTGATCCAGGCTTCAAGAGTTTCAACTCTCAAACCCTGCTTTCCTCCGTACGCCAAACTTGCGGATTCAATGATCTGCGGACACATGTCCTTCTGAATTGACGAATCTACCTCCACTTCGAGAATTTGACCTTTCAACCAGATCAACGGTTCTGTGGCCCCTTTCTCGATCAACGGTCAAGATTTCATTCGGGTCTCCGGACTTCTGAAATCTCAAATCTCAAACTGACGTTTTGGATCAGACGACCCATATTCACTTCGGACGATCTGACGCTTTAGATCTTCTTCGGACGATCTGACGAATGAGATCTACTTCGGATGATCCGACAGTCGATAATTTATTTCGTCTCTCCGGGTCTCCGAGCTTCGAGAATTTCAAAACTCAAACTGATGCTCTGGATCAGATGACCCAAATTCACTTCGGACGATCTGACGCTTGAGATCTTCTTCGGACGATCTGACGACTGATATTTACTTTGGATGATACGACGGTTGAGAATTTGTTTCGACTCTCTGGCTCTCTGGGCTTCAGGTATTCAAATCTCAATTGGAAATTCTTGAAGTGATTTCTCCAGAGCGTAACCTCCTCATAACTTTAGACCCGAAACAAATGATGTTTGTTTGATCAAGATCTTAGATCAATGACTTGATCTGCCTACAATGCAGCTTTGCCTTGGATTAAATCTGACGACTCTCCATCTTTGCTTATGCTATCCTTCCATTTAATTCGATCTGACGATTGACGAAAATTCGTGTCATCGAGATCTAAGATCTTAGCCCTTGCTTATCCTGTCCTTCCACTTAAGGTGATCCGACGACTGACGAATATTTAGGTGATCGAGATCTCAGATCTCAGCCCTTGCTTATCCCGTCCTTCCATTAATTCAATCCGACGGTTGATGAAAATTTGAATAATCGAATTCTGAACCGTTTTGCCCCGCTTATCCTATCCTTACACTTAAAGTGATCCAACAATCATCGCATTTTCTCCAGATCCGATGGTCCTTATTCATTTCGGATTTCGGGCTTCGGGTAATTAGACTTTCAAGTTGCCAATTCTTTCGAAGTGAGATTCCCTGATCAGTAACCTCCTCACAAATTTTGACGTGAACCAAATGTTGTTCGTCGATCAGGTTATTAGATTGATGGCTCGATCTATTTTCGGTGCTGCTCTTCTAGCTTATCGTGTCCTTCCACTTAGAATGATCCAATGGTTTTTGGGTATTCGGTTGAAGGTCCTTTGGATCAATGATCCAACGGCCACTGTCGCTCTTTCTCCTGAGTTTTCTCACCTTCTACTCCGCCTTCTATTCTTTCCATCAATGACAAGCACACTCTTCCTGTAAACATGCCAACAATATGTTGTATCTTAGATTGCTCTAGATTTTGTAATATATGCTTGGACATTATGCCGTTTGCCCTTCTTCACCTTGGTGAGTGACATTATTCCCTAGTAAGTGGTCTTCCTCGGGGATGGGTTTGCTACTAGGAATTCCCTTGAAGAGCCATCGTACCGTTCCCGACCATACTTTCTATTTTCCATCATTATTCCCCTCCATTTCCTTATCTCTTGGGATTTTAGGATGTATTGACCCAAGAAGGGGTTGTCCCTCATTTTATGAGAAGAAGGGAATAAAGGCCTAGAGGGGTTGGTGTTGGGTAAAAGATAAAAATCATATATGAACCTTCCAGATGCTTTGCCCAGGGATCACCCATGAAAGAAATAAAACGCTTATATTTGAATGAAAGGGGACCCATAATATAACAAAGAAATGCTTGAAAGGTAGATTGAAGGATAGGATGTCTCATCATGAGCCAACCTATTATGTCCATGGATATCTAGTGGTATGACATTGTCATTATCTGGTCACCAAACCAGGGCAATGACTCTCAGTTGCATGGTTGAGAGAAAGGGGGTCTCATCACGAGCCAACCTTCTCATTTCCATTAGGGATTTTTGGGTGACATTGCCACCATCTAGTCACCATGCCAGGGCAGTGACCTTCAACCTCTCCTTGTGCTAAAGAAAATATAAAGAAAGAAATATAAAAGGCAAATAATGGGTTTGGAAAAAGTGCATTGCGGACGAAAGTACCACACACCCTCTACAAAAGCACCCATGAATGAGACACTATGACCCCTAGTATGTCATGAGCCCTATTCCCATTGAATCTTGACCCCATCCAACTCATACACTTTACATGACTTAGAGAGGGACATCTTGGAAGTTCTCCTTGACCTAGGGCAAGATATACCCAACAAGACACCTCATCAACCCTCCCATACTTAAGCTTGACAAGTTGCATAGTGTATTTGAGTTGTTAATTGTTTGATATAGTAATCTTTGATGCACATGCTTAGATGGATTATTTATTGATTGGATCCACTTATCATGATGTTATGACTTGAGATCCTTGGAGGGCATGTTGATTTGTATTTGCAGGACCTAGCTGGTGGATAGTTTTGGGAGAACAAGCCTAGCTTGGGCTTTTATGGAGCTACAAGCCCACATATTGGATGTCAGGGGCTCGCATGCCAGATGAGAGAAAGATGAAAACGACCTTGATGATGACTTGGATGACCTAGCCCACCCATTGCTTTTCAAATGATTTTCGCAGGAGGGGAAAAATATCCCATTTTTTAGCACGACGTCATGATATGGGGGCTAGGGCTTGGTGGTGAGGTGTCACTCATTTGCACTTGGAATTTTTGAGGAGAAGAGGGTCTTCACCATGATGAGGTCACCTAGATGCTTGGCACATGGCCTTGGGAGGCCCTTCCTTGCTTCTCCAACACCAACAACCTCCTCAAAGTGGCAAAACATCCCCTAAAAGGGTGACATCATCCTAGATTAGGGTTTAATTTGTGCAAAAGATGAAATTTTAAGTGAATTGTTTAATATTATTGTGTTAAGGGGGAAATATTAGGGTTGTTGACTCCTAATATTGTGTTTTACTCCTTGTTTTGTGGACAAGCCATGCTGGCTAATTTTTGTATAAATAGAGATCATGAGATCTCTTTTTACATCATAACTCTCCTCTTGTGAGAGGTTTTGGACTGAAATTTTCGGCCTCCTTAGCTCTTTATCTTTTGTGCACTTGTGTATGGCTATTGTTGTGAATGATTAATGGAGGAAGTGATGCGCTAGCCTTGGAATGTTATTTTCTAGCTCTTGTGGTGGATTGTCTTAGCATCTCTCTTGATTTTGGTATGGTTTTTACTCTCTTGCTATCATTTTATTCAATTCAAGTATTGTTATGCTAGGAGATAAGTGGGAAGTATAAGGGCATACACCCCCACCATAGTATTCACCATTTTTTGATTCATCTCATTTATTGACAAGGGTTTGCTAAGAGAAGTATAAGGGCATACACCCTCTTAGATTAAACCCTAGCTTAGAGAAACTTGCATTGGGAATTAAAAGGGCTTACACCCCCAAGGATGTAGCTTCTATAATATCCTTGTGACTCCATTAACCCAATAGTAAAGGCACCAGTCATACTCTTTTTGCATTGGAGATATAAATTTATTACATTGGGAAACGTGAATTTCGGTCATTTTTACTTCTTGCAAAGTGGATTGTCTTCCTTGTGCCTTGGGAACCTCATAGCCATTAGGGCATCCTCATCTAAGGGATACTTATTGCTTCTGTTACAAATTTTCATCTTCAGCCATTAGGGTTGTAGAAACCCTCACATACTTTCTTTAATGACTCCCTTATCAACCATTGGTTTTTGCTCAAAGTTTGCACTTGTACTCTCCTTGTCCTAGCGCACTTTTAAGAAAACTTTTGAGGGGATTCTAGTGGATGATTTTCTCGCTGTAATACATTGAATGTTACAGCCATAAGGCTGATACAATTTTCTGCATACAAGTGTTTACAACATCCTTGACGTTTATGCTAAGAGTATCGGTTTTTCACCTTGAGTTTAGCTAGTCATTTACTAGTCTTTCTCTTGCATTTTCTACTTGATCGTTAGCACTTATTGAGCATATTCTAGTATCATTTACTTTCTGATATATACCATTATCTACTGCTGAAAAATAGGGACAACAATCTTAACTTTTTAATCCAACTAACATACACTGTTTGTAATGATCCCAAGCCATTATGCAAGTATCATCACGGTTTTGGTGTCTTTTCAAAACTTTTTCTGAGTGAGGTATTTTGTCAAACACTTTCTTGTCCTACTTGTTTAGATGTGTTTACTTGCTGAATGGCCTCTTGATTTCGGCCTTAGGGTTTACTGATGTGTTTATATGAATGTTTGTAGCAATTAACAAGAAGAGACAACCATGGAACATACCTCAACCATATGCAATATGATAGACACGCCAAAACATCTCAAATAGATTTTATTCAAAAAATAGAGAAACTTGCTACAATGAAGATGCCGATATGGAATGCTCAACAGATGGCCAAGAAGATAGACAATAGAGCTGCTACAAAATGCTCCCAACAATAGAAAATAAGCCTCCAAAGGCTGGATAAGAAATGAAGACCAATGCCACGTCCTGCTGGATAGCTGAAGCTCCTCAACAATTCGTCCCTGGTGCCAAAGATGTCCAATCACCTCCAGAAAGATGCCAAACAGTAGATCGGGTGATGGTAAGAACAACCCAAGTGCATGAATCTCCAAGATCCCTCTCAAACCCTGTAGATCTGAAATCCTCCACTGAATGGTGCGCCCCACTGGATGATTGAAACCCTAATAATTCGGCCCTGATGAAGGAGGCCTCCAAATGCTCTGAAACTCCCAAGGAATATAGATCGGGACATTGCAAGTCACTAGGTGAAGTCTCAGGGTCAGATCTGAAGTGTAACCCCTCCAAACTGACTAGATATGAATCTCAAAAACGCCCTCCTTCTCTTCAATTCGTCCCACTGCTCTAGGAAATAATCTGAACCATAAAACTCTCTCAGAAAGCACTAGGAATGATGGTGAAGACCCTGCAAGAAGAACCCAAGTGATAGAATCTCCAAAAACCCGGTCAATCTCCTACAACGAATCTCTCTCCAAGGATGGTGCACCCCCCTTGCTGGAAACCCCCAATGGTGCACCCTCATTATCTTCTTGTGCCTGTGGTTGTGTGGAACCCTCCTGCACTGATGTAGAACCGATCTAGAATGGTGTGGGAGAGTATTGCATCTCCGAGACCAAGCTTGGGATAATCTAGGTGGAATCTTTCACCACCGAATCGTCCTCTGGGGTTTGTTAAGTCAAAACCCTCAAAACCCCCAATGTTGGGCTCACTAGCTAGAAGCCAGATATCAAAATAAGATCATACATGAATGATGAGTAGAGGCCCTTGCCTTCCTTTTATACTTTTTGGTTCACCTTGTCCCTCCAAAGTGACTTTCATTTTATTAATATTTAATTAATTAATTAAATCACTTTAATTAATTAATTAACCTTTTTACCTCTGAAAAGCTCTTTATCTCTCCTTGTGGCTTCCCTAGCCACTGAAAGTCACTTCTAGACATCCCATCCTGTAGTGTTTCTCCTCCCGATTCCAATGAGATATTACACTGAGAGGTTCCTCCAAGTAATGTGCCCAAAATGACGTCTTCAATGATTTCAATTAACCTTTAGCTCAAAATAGTCAAAATCATGGAAATCGTCGGAATGCAATGAAACCGAAGCCAACCTGTGCGGAATGGCTCATAATGATGGAATATGATGATCAATGCAAGATGGACCCCACAATGCCTCTCAAATACCTCTGTACTCGCTATAACATCCATCTGGCTACTCTGGTCATCATAAATCTCTGCACTATGATCATATCCCAAAGTAGGGACATTACACTATTGCAAGCTGTGTTTTCTTGTGTCTCGAGCAGGTACAATCATCCGAAGAAGCATCATACATGTGGCAACCATTAATTGATTCACAAGGCATCTCTCCGTACCCTTTATTCCATTTAGACTTGACCCACAGGGGATCCATTTTAACTTCCTTACATCTCCGTCTTAATCCCCTTAGGGCCACCGAGATCTCCTCCCTAGAGTGACCTAGTCACCCTGGAAGTGCGGGACCTATATCAAGGTGACATTGGGTGTAGGATTCCCATAGTTGTAGCACTTGTTTCGTGGTTGGGTCAGGATTTTCCCAACCTACAACTTGCGCTATAACAAATCCTACAACACCACCAAGTGCACTAACCATGCCAAATGTCCCCCTAAACGTGTGACGTCATGTTGCAAAAGAGATACATTTGGGTATAGGAGGGTGGCATTATTATCACATAGTTTTTAGTTTGGACAAATCCCAACCCAAACAAAAAGTGTGTGACACAACTGGGAACACCTATCATTGTCACCTCGATAGATGTCCGCCTCGTTTTAGTGAAGGACATGTCCAACACAAGGGAGGCTTCCCAGGTGACCCTAGGGGGATTTATAAGGGAGAAGCAAGGAGCTCGAAGAGTACCCCTACAGGTCAAAGTCAAGGATAAGAATGAGGCTTGGAGAAAGAGTCTTAGGAACAAGTAAATGGTTGTTAAGGTTTTGTACCTACAAAGTAATGTTAGACATGCTGAAACAAGACAATATATGATGATAGAAGCCTTAAAACCAATGGGGAATCGGCTAGAAACCTTTTTGTCCCTAAATTTCAGCAGTATGGAAATATATATCAATAGTAAATAAATGATAACAACTGTAACTGAAACCATCTAAATCAAGTGTATGATGTTGGAAATAAAGCTAGCAATTAGTAGACAATCTTCCAATTTAAGCATATAGGGGCTTCCGCAGTGCAAGATATTAGATATTATTTTCGGGATTAATTGCGTAGTGTAAGTCATTAATCTATGACCCATATTCATGAGTATTAGTCGCAACTGACCAATAATTCTCATGATTTGAATAGTCCACTTAGCACTCATTGCATCGGGTGATGCTCACAGGGGTGAAGAAATGGGATTGAAGCCAACGAAATGAATCGCATAGCATCAATCATCACTTCCGGGGCTTGCACCCGGTAACCAGGACTTCCCAGGTGGTCACCCATCCCAAGACGCCTTTGGCTCAAGCGCGCTTAACTGTGGAGTTTTCCCCACAATCAATCCCACTTAGCTTGCTACCCCATTTGCAAAACCTTAGCAAGTATCGTGCCTTATGAACTACCCAGTTAGAGCTCCCTTGACTCTTATTATTTAAGCATATAGGGGCTTCCGCAGTGCAAGATATTAGATATTGTTTTCGGGATTAACTTCGTAGTGTAAGTCATTAATCTATGACCCATATTCATGAGTATTAGTCGCAACTGACCAATAATTCTCATGATTTGAATAGTCCACTTAGAACTCATTAATCAGGAAGACGAGATAGACGCAATGGCACTGGTTTCGTCGCATTCTGAGCACTTTCATTTTTGAGCATTTTTCAATCCTTGTCAGGCTTCTGGATCCGATTTCGGATCAGGAAGCCCCTATATGCTTAAATAATAAGAGTCAACGGAGCTCTAACTGGGTAGTTCATAAGGCACAATACTTGCTAAGGTTT
>ML811085.1:402669-444075 GCA_009831015.1 Picea engelmannii | reverse complement strand
GTATGATTGTTCATTTGTTCATTGCTTATTTACTCTGCAGTTATTGGATAATAATGCTTCATTGATATAGCACTTGGATTATATGGTTAAAAGGGACTAAATTTCTCTATTACTGATTCACCCCCCCTCTCAGTAATCCAACACTCTATTCATATGAGGCCATCTAAACCAATTTGTCCACATAAAAAAGTCAACAACAAATCAAAAGAGGGTCGACCCCCTTTATTTTTCTTTACAACCTACAAATATAAAATTTACATAAAGTAAAACCCTCAAAGGGTGATGTCATTCCATAGAAGGGTGACATTGAGCCTCAAAGTGAGACATTGAGCCTCAAGATGCAAATCATTGGGCCTCCCAAGGTCACATGTCAAGCTCTCATAAGCAAGAGTGTCATGCCATGCCTCTCCTTCCATCAAACCACAACAGATCATGTCCAGTACCATCAAGCCTACCAAAAACCTAGCCTACACATGACATCTGTTAGCAACAATATTGTGTTTAGCGTCTGGCCATCTTCCAACATCTCCAAGGGTCGGTTTCAAAAGGAGTCTCTATCATTTCTTATCTTCATTTACAACTGCGCAACATAAACTTCATTGCACGCCACAAAATTCACTGCGTGCCACAAACTTCACTGCACGCTGCAAACTTCATTGTGCGCTGCAAAACTCACCGCGCACTTCAAAATTCACTGCGTGCTTCAAAATTCATTGCGCGCTGCAAAACTCACTGCGCGTTGCAAAATTCACTGCACGCTGCAAAATTACCTGGTACACAGAAAAATCGTATTTTCATCATAACTTTTAACTGTCGATCTGGGTTATTCTGAATTTTTTTGGGGAGATGAATCATAATATCATTGACTTGCTGACCAAACATCAGCCTGACCCAATTTGTCATTTTGGAGAAAAGTTGAAATAATCACCCACAGGAAAGTTTGCAGCTAATCCTGAAATTGTGCTGCAAACTCTAACAGTCTGATAAATCTGAGTTGTAGGAGGGCTTCCACCTATCTGAGGAGGTTCGAATGGGTTCTCGTAGAGTAGTTAGATACCAAGGGATACTTGTAGCTAAGATTCAGCTCCACTAAATATCCATGCAATGAGCTGGTTGTAGTTGCATTTTTTTTGAAAGACGGTTTCTAGGAATCAAGGAACTAGTTGGATTTTTTGTTTGCCACATGTCTCTAAGGCATATAATCCAATGCATGGAGTAGGATTTGACCTCCTAGAGATATTATTGATGTAATTTTCTATTTAGTGGGGAGGAATACTATTGTATTGAGGGGAGAGACTTGTTTATTTCTTTGAAGTTAATGCAAAAGTTTCCTCTTTCTGAAATTTGAGATTCATCACGGTGTTTATGTTCAGTATGTGTTTCTTGTATATCATTTCCATGATTATGTTTTTCTGCTAGCATTGTCTGAGAGTAAGTTGTAGGAATTCATCCATGTTTTATGCTCCTTTCACACTGATGGTGCTTGTTATGTGTAAATGGTTACTTTCACAGAATTCATCTTCATTTGATGATCTGTTTAGTAATTAATCTTTGTGTCCTTTCTTCTAAAGCTGCACTGGAGATTCATCCACTGATTGATGTCTGTAGTGTATTGGGCTTTCTTATCCTTTCCATCTCTCATTTCATATCATTTATTTTTTAAGCATAGCACCTATTTTAACTCAAATATGCAGGAAGAAACCAACCAACTGTTGACTGTAAAAACATTGAAATTCAGGCCTTGACTCCATTTTCCAATGGTACCTTTTCCATGTTTGTCCTACCAACCCTTTTAAAACAAAAACAAACCTGTCCTATTGCAGAATCTGACCTATGTTCCTTTATTGATGAAAGCCTTGAGTTATTACCAGTCATTAGACATATGAGAGAGCTCTCTCTGGTTGTACAGGTCAGAATACAATCTAAAGTTGGTTGAAACAGTTACCTAGGGGTTTTCTTTGATACAAACTAAAGAAATTTTTGAGTGTTAACATTTTGGTACCGTTGTCGGGGAACGAAAGTTACATTTTCCTTGGGAAAAATGACAAGGTTTAGACCTGATTTCTGATGGTGGACAGAGGTCAGACACAAGAAGGCTATAGATTTCCAATGACGACTCCAATCAAGCTTCAAATGCGATTCAGAGACTCCACTGGAGGATGAGATCCATTGACAGAGGTATGAAAGGACATGATGGGAGAAAACAAGTACCTAAAGTTGAGTTTTTTCCAAGACATAATATTTTTTGTTATTAATTACCTATTGTCGTTTCCTGAACATGCTAAACAAATTTTTCTTTCCCTGCTGCATTCAAATGATGATCATGAGAATGTTGCACTTGTATATACTCCTCTTAAAGTTTTACTTATATCCCCTCATTGTATCACCGATTTTGATCAAAATATTCCATTTGAGCCATGTGATGACCATAGCCAAGTTGATGAGCCTCATGAAATCAAGGCTGATATGTCACCTCCTGTACTTGATCCAACACCCTCCAAGATTCAACAGAGATACAAACCTTTAAAATTACCTCACATCCTTCATAATTATCCTCCAAAGCACTATAAATACATACCTGTGTTTGATGGAGAACCTAATACCATCACAACTGAAAAACACATCCAAGATTTTGAAAATTTTATAGATTTGTTTGATATTGATTATGACGATGTTTGTATGAGGGTCTTCTCTCAATCCTTGAAAGGGGATACCAAAGACTGGTTTAAACACTTGCAACCAGAGACAATTATCTCATGGGAGGAATTGAAGAATGTCTTTTTGAAATTTTGGGGCAAGAGGAAATCTTTGGATCTACATATTACAAAGTTCTATGCCATGAAAATGCAGAGTAGTGAAACTATTTCTACATTCAGTAGGAGGTTTTCCAGTATTTATTACAATTTGCCCAAAGAAATTCAACCCACTGAAGTTGCTGCCATGCTCCATTATGCAACAAACTTTCATCTAGATTTGTCTTTCCTTCTGATGGAAAGAAGATCTAAGTCCTTATAGCAAATGTTTAATGATGCTCAAGAGATTCAACACAATATTCAAGCTTGTAAACCGATTCAAAATGAGGAGTTGGATGCTAAAGAACATGACAATCAATATGAACAAAACACAGTTGATTTTAATCTTGAGCAGAGGGTTAATAATATCATATGTTCTTTTGAAGTTTTAAATGCTGATGATTTTGCAAAGGATTATATTCCACTTATTGAAAAAGAAGGTGCTAATTTAGCTTATGATCCATCTCATTATAAGCATGGGGCTGATTGTTTTATGTATTCATTTGTAGACAATCAAGAAAATTAATTTGCAAATCAACTTGTTGAAGAGCAGGTTGATGTCGCAATATTTTTCCTGTTAGATGACAATGCAGATGTTGTTGATTTGCCTATATATGATGAATATGATGATGAATATGATGATGATTATGATGTTGACTTTCTAGAACAAGAAGTTGCATGTTCTCTATTAGAAAAAGTTCCTTTTCAACAGTGTAATGAGAGCAATCAACCTACATATCACAGTTACAAAGAAGAATATGAAGAAAGTACCGAATCAATTGAAGGAAATTCTTTACCTTTATGCTTTTCTTCATTTAAATAAAATTTTAAGACCATCACTGAAGCAGAGGAATGCGTGCTGATGCAAAACCACACTGATTCACTGGAACAAATTGACAAGAAATCGCAACAATCTTCTCATGTGTTTGATGACCATGTTGCTTGTTATATGGAAGGTTTTATTAGTTCAAAATTGCAGCCATTGGTTGAAGATGAATCTGAAAATGTAGATGATGATGATTTGTTGTCCGAATCAGCCATGTCCTTCTTGCAACAAGGGGTTTCATTGCAACAATTTAATACATATCTTCGGCCCTTTCATGACAACCATCAGTTTGAGATTTATGGAAGTAGAAATGTAGTTGGAGGGATGATACAAGATGACAGTCTTGTGAAATCTCCTGAAATCAATTTTCTTTCTTTTCAAGATCCTTTTGCAGCATGTTTGGAAACAACGAATGGACCTAAGTTTTTAAATTTGGTCAATATTGAATTTGATGAGTTTCCATTGAGAGGGTTTTCCCTTTCAATATTGATCAAAGATACACAAGGAATTCAACACATGGACAAGACCCTTGCATGGTTGCACTGGATTTTTGATTTCACCTAATCAAATAGCTCAGAGATTAGCTTAGTGTAGGTAGTAGTTTGAATAAGCTCAGTATTTTGAGCATCTCTTTCAACAATTTGCATTTTCAACTTCAGGTTTCAGTTTGTAGGTTGTAGACAGGGTTTTGGATCAATCCAATGGATAAGGCACATGGTCTGTTGTTCCTTGCTACCTTATAGGGAGGATAGCATCCCAATTGGAGCCAGCTGTTAGCACCAATATTGTGTTTAGCGCATGGCCATCATCCAACATCTCCAAGGGTTGGTTTCAAAAGGAGTCTTTATCATTTTGTATATTCATTTACAACTGCGCGCCACAAACTTCACCGTGCACCACAAAATTCATTACATGCTGCAAAACTCACTGCACGCTACAAAACTCATTGCGCGCTGCAAAATTCACTACGCGCTGCAAAACTCACTGCACACTGCAAAATTCACCATGCGCTGCAAAATCACCTGGTACACACAAAAATCATATTTTCATCATAACTTTTAACTGTCGATCTGGTTTCTTCTGAAATATTTTTTGGAGATGAATCATAATATCATTGACTTGCTGACTAAAAATCAGCTTGACCGAGTTTGTCGTTTTGGAGAAAAGTTGAAATCATCACCCATAGGAAAGTTTGCAACGAATCCTGAAATTGCGCTGCAAACTCTAACAGTCTGATACATCCGAGTTGTAGGAGGGCTGCCACCTGTCTGAGGAGGCTCAAATGGGTTCTCAGAGAGTATTTAGATACTAAGAGACACTTGTACCTAAGATTCAGCTCCACTAAATCTCCATGCAATGAGCTGGCTGCAGTTGCATTTTTTCTGAAAGACGGTTTCCAGAAATCAAGGAACTAGTTGGATTTTTTGTTTGCCACATGTCTCTAAGGCATATAATCCAATGCATGGAGTAGAATTTGATCTCCTATAGATATTATTGATGTAATTTTATATTTAATGGGGAGGACTATTGTACTGAGGGGAGAGACTTGTTTATTTCTTTGAAGTTAATGCAAAAGTTTCCTCTTTCTGAAATTTGAGATTCATCACGGTGTTTATGTTCAGTATGTGTTTCTTGTATATCATTTCCATGATTGTGTTTTTATTCTAGCATTGTATGAGATTAAGTGGTAGGAATTCATCCATGTTTGATGCTCCTTTCACACTGATGATGCTTGTTATGTGTAAATGGTTACTTTCACAGAATTCATCTTCATTTGATGCTCTGTCTAGTAATTAATCTTTTTGTCCTTTCTTCTAAAGATGGACTGGAGATTCAACCACTGATTGATGTCTATAGTGTAGTGGGATTTATTGTACTTTCCATATCTCATTTCATATCATTTATTTGCTGAGCATAACACCTATTTTGCCTCAAATCTCCAGGAAGAAACCAACCACCTGTTGACTGTAAAAACATTGAAATTCAGGCCTTGACTCCATTGCCCAATGGTACCTTTTCTTTGTTTGTCCTACCAACCCTTTTAAAACAAAAACAAACCTATCCTATTGCAGAATCTATCCTTTGTTCCTTTATTGATGAAACCCTTGAGTTATTACCAGTCATTAGACATCTGAGAGAGCCCTCTCTGGTTGTATAGGTCAGAATACAATCTAAATTTGGTTGAAACAATTACCTCGGGGTTTTCTTTGATACAACCCAAAGAAATTTTCGAGTGTTAACATTTTGGCACCATTTCCGGGGAATGAAAGTTGCATTTTCCCGGGGAAAAACGACAAGGTTTAGACCTAATTTATGATGGTGGATAGAGGTCAGACACAAGAAGGCTGTACATTTCCACCCGACGACTCCAATCAAGCTTCAAATGCGTTTCAAAGACTCCACTAGAGGACGAGATCCATTGACAGAGATATGAAAGGACATGATGTGAGAAAACAAGTACCTAAAGTTGAGTTTTTTCCAAGACATAATATTTTTTGTTATTAATTACCTTTTTTCCTTTCCTGAACATGCTAAACAAATTTTTCTTTACCTGCTGCATTCAAATGATGATCATGAGAATCTTGCACTTGTATATCCTCGTCTTAAATTTTTACATATATCTCCTCATTGTATCACTGATTTTGATCAAAATCTTCCATCTGATCCATATGATGACCATAACCAAGTTGATGAGCCACATGAAATCAAGGATGATATCTCACCTCCTGTACTTGATCCAACACCCTCCAAGATTCAACAGAGATACAGACCTTTAAAATTACCTCACATCCTTCATAATTTTCCTCCAAAGCACTATAAATACCTACATGTGTTTGATGGAGAACGTAATACCATCACAGCTGAAAAACACATCAAAGATTTTGAACATTTTATAGATTTGTTTGATATTGATCATGACGATGTTTGTATGAGGGCCTTCTCTCAATCCTTGAAAGGGGATACCAAAGGCTGGTTTAAACACTTGCAGCTAGAGACAATTAACTCATGGGAGGAATTGAAGAATGTCTTTTTGAAATTTTGGGGCAAGAGGAAATCTTTGGATCTACATCTTACAGAGTTCTATGCCATGAAAATGAAGAGCAGTGAAACTATTTCTACATTCAGTAGGAGGTTTTCCAGTATTTATTACAATTTTCCCAAAGAAATTCAACCCACTGAAGTTGCTGCCATGCTTCATTATGCAACAAACTTTCATCCAAATTTGTCTTTCCTTCTGATGGAAAGAAGATCTAAGTCCTTATAGAAAATGTTTAATGATGCTGAGGATATTCAACACAATATTCAAGAATGTAAACATATTCAAAATGAGGAGTTGGATGCTAAAGAACATGACAATGAAAATGAATAAAAAACAGTTGATTTGAATCTTGAGTAGAGGGTTGATAATATCATATGTTCTCTTGAAGTTTTAAATGCTGATGATTTTTCAAAGGATTATATTCAACTTATTGAAAAAGAAGGTGCTAATTTAGCTTCTGATCCATCAAATGATAAGCACGGGGATGATTGTTTTATGTATTCATTTGTAGACAGTCAAGAAAATGAATTTACAAATCAGCTTGTTGAAGAGCAGGTTGTTGTCACAAGATTTTTCCTGTTAGATGACATTGCAGATGTTGTTGATTTGCCTATATATGATGAATATGATGATGATTATGATGTTTTATTTCTAGAACAAGCAGTTTCATGTTCTCTATCAGAAAATGTTCCTTTTCAACAGTGTAATGGGAGAAATCAGCCTACATATCACAATTACAAAGAAGAATATGAAGACAGTATTGAATCAGCTGAAGGGAATTCTTTACCTTTATTCTTTTCTTCCTTTAAATTGTTGAAATAAAATTTTAAGATCATCACTGAAGCAGAGGAATGTGTGCTGATGCAAAACCACACTGATTCACTAGAACAAATTGACAAGAAATTGCAACAATCTTCTGATGTGTTTGATGGCCCTATTGCTTGTTATATGGAAGGTTTTATTAGTTCAAAATTGTAGCCTTTGGTCTAAGATGAATCTGAAAATGTAGATGATGATTAGTTGTTGTCCAGATCAACCATGTCCTTCTTTCCATCAGGGTTTTCATTGCAACAATTTAATACATATCTTCAACCCTTTCATGACAACCATCAGTTTGAGATTTATGGAAGTAGAAATGTAGTTGGAGTGCTGTTACAAGATGACAGTCTTATGCAATCTCCTGAAATCAATTTTCTTTCTTTTCAATATCCTTTTGTAGCATGTTTGGAAACAACGAATGAACCTAAGTTTTTAAATTTGGTCAATATTGAATTTGATGAGTTTCCATTGAGAGGGTTTTGCCTTTCAATACCGATCAAAGATACGCAAGGAATTCAACAAGCGGACAAGAAACTTGCATGGTTGCACTAGATTTTTTATTTCACCTAATCAAATAGCTCAGAGATTAGCTTAGTGTAGGTAGTAGTTTGATTAAGCTCAGCATTTCGAGCATCTCTTTCAACAATTTGCATTTTCAACTTCAGGGTTCAGTTTGGAGGTTGCAGACAGGGTTTTGGATCAACCCAATGGATAAGGCACATGGTCTGCTGTTCTTTGATACCTCACAGGGAAGATAGGATCCCAATTGGAGCCAACTATTCGCACCAATATTTTGTTTAGCGCATGGCCATCATCCAACATCTCCAAGGGTCAGTTTCAAAAGGAGTCTCTATCATTTCGTATCTTCATTTACAACTGCGCACCACAAACTTCACTGCATGATGAAAACTTCATTATGCACTGCAAAACTCACTGCATGCTGCAAAATTCATTGCGCGCTACAAAATTCACAACGCGCTGCAAAACTCACTGCGTGCTACAAAACTTACTGCGCGCAACAAAATTCATTGTGCGCTGCAAAATACCTGGTACACAGAAAAATCATATTTTCATCATAACGTTTAACTGCCGATCTGGGTTCTTCTGAAATGGTTTGTCGAGATGAATCATAATATCATTGACTTGTTGACCAAAAATCAGCCTGACCCATTTTGTCGTTTTGGACAAAAGTTTAAATCATCACCCATAGGAAAGTTTGCAGCGAATCTTGAAATTGCGCTGCAAACTCTAACAGTTTGATAAATCCGAGTTGTAGGAGGGCTTCCACCTGTTTGAGGAGGTTCGAATGGGTTCTTAGAGATTATTTAGATACCAAGGGACACTTGTACCTAAGATTCAACTCCACTAAATCTCCATGCAATGAGCTGGCTGCAGTTGCATTTTTTCTGAAAGACAGTTTCCAGGAATCAATGAACTAGTTGGATTTTCTGTTTGCCACATGTCTCTAAGGCATAGAATCCAATGGATGGAGTAGGATTTGTCCTCCTAGAGATATTATTGCTGTAATTTTCTATTTAATGGGGAGGAGGACTATTGTACTAAGGGGAGAGACTTGTTTATTTCTTTGAAGTTAATGCAGAAGTTTCCTCTTTCTGAAATTTGAGATTCATCACGGTGTTTATGTTTAGTATGTGTTTCTTGTATATCATTTCCATGATTATGTTTTTTTGCTAGCATTGTCTGAGAGTAAGTGGTAGGAATTCATCCATGTTTGATTCTCCTTTCACACTGATGGTGCTTGTTATGTGTAAATGGTTACTTTCACATAATTCATCTTCATTTTATGCTCTGTTTAGTAATTAATCTTTGTGTCCTTTCTTCTAAAGTCGCACTGGAGCTTCATCCACTAATTGATGCCTGTAGTGTAGTGGGATTTCTTCTCCTTTCCATCTCTCATTTCATATCATTTATTTTCTGAGGATATCACCATTTTGCCTCAAATTTGTAGGAAGAAACTAGCCAGATGTTGACTGTAAAAACATTGAAATTCAAGCCTTGACTCCATTGCCCAATGGTACCTTTTCCTTGTTTGTCCTACCAACCCTTTTTTAACAAAAACAAACCTGTCCTATTGCATAATATGACCTTTGTGCCTTTATTGATGAAACCCTTGAGTTATTACCAGTCATTAGACATCTGAGAGAGCCCTCTCTGGTTGTATAGGTCAGAATACAATCTAAATTTGGCTAAAACAGTTACCTCGAGGTTTTCTTTGATACAACCCAAAGAAATTTCCAAGTGTTCACAATGTCAAGGGCTTACAAAGTGACTTCCTAGGCCTCCAAAGGCCAACTTATAAGTGCAAAAGGATATGATGTCATCCTCTAGTGCTATCAAAGTGCCTCCAAAGGCAACATTCATCACCTCATGTGCACAAGATCTCCAAGGTCCTCTGCCCATCCTACGGGGTATGGCGTCCATCCTTGGGGTCTTCAACCCCCATGAAGGTCAAAATGGCATAATTCCTCCATGGAATAGCTTTCACTTGGAAAGGTCCTACAAAGACAAACAAGTATGCCCTCCAAGGGTCCACAAGTTACATGTATCATTCCAAGTAAGCCACATTTAATAAAAGAACCTCCCAAACATGTGCTTTAAATCCCCCCTTTTCAAACTAAACAAATGCTCAAAGACCTTATAATTTTTTCAAAATTTAAGTATGGGAGGGTTGTCATGGTGCCCTATTGGGTAGACCAATCCCCAAGTTAAGGAGTGTTACCTAATAAGACCCTCTCTAATTCATGTAGTCAATATGATATGGATGGGGGTAAGACCTTCTGGGCATGGGGTTCTTGACATATCAAGGGATCATATTGTCTCATTTATGGGTGCCTTTGAGGAGGGTGTGTTGCATCCCTCATTTTCAATGCAACCTTTTTCCAAGCCCTTTTATTTTCCATTAATTTATTGTGGTCCAAAACATTGAGTGCTATGTGCAATGGAAAGTAAGGAGAACTGCATTGACACCTGGAGTTAGGAATACATTGAGTGGCATGTTCAAGGAAAGTAACATATACCACAAATGAATTCCCCCACAAAGCGAGACACTTATTATGTATATGTTTTCGTTTTTAAAGGTCCTTGATTTTTTATGGAGAAGTGTTTCATTTCTCTCAGGACCTTAGGGAGAGCATCTAGAGGTATAATTTATGGATTTTAACTTTTTCCAACTACAAAAACTGTGGGTCTTCAACACCTTCTTCCCATGAAATGAGGTACATGCCCTTCTTGGGGTCAATGAACCCAAAGACTGAAAGGATGAGGAAACAGAGGGGAAGATGCATGGAAAGTGGCAAGTATGTGCAGGAATGATAAGATGACCCTTCAAGGAGACCCCCCAATAGCAACCCCTTTCCCGAGGGTGACCCACATACTAGGAAACCATGTCAACCGCCAAGGTGAATTGTAGAAAAAGGTATAATTTCCAAGCAAAAGTTTTCGTTATCAAGAAATGATTCTTTGCAACATGCTCAAATGCTTCAATTACTAAAATGACACTTACCACGAGACCTAACTTGTTACCTCATGAAGCAAGACCTGCTTTCCTTTATGGGCCAAGATGGTGTGGTGGACGTTTCTATATTGTTTTTGATGAATGACGATGTCTGGTGAAGAGGAGGGTCTTTTTCTGCTCAATGTGGGATCAACTAGTCATCTGGCTCTTAGCACTCCATGTCTTCAACCTGTGGGCCTCGAGACATCATCTCCTTAGTTACCCCTAGCTTAAGGGGTAACAATCATCATTTCCTCTTCATGGTTATGGGCCTTGCTCATGTGCTAAATACGTCATCCAAGGTGTGACGCTCATCACCCTATCTCTCCAATGTGTGGAGAAAAGCATCCATCCAATGGAATTACAAGCCCCTATGAAGGTCCAAGTGCCTCAGTTCCTTCATGAATGACTTCCACCAAGCAAGGTCCTGCAAAGACAAGCAAATACGCCCTCCAAGGGTCCACAAGTCGTATGAATCATACCATGTAAGCCACATTTAATTAAAAAAAAACACCCAAACAAGTGCATTTAGTCCCCCCTTTTCAAATTGTCGGACACATAATCCTCGAGATTACAGTCTTTGTAACAATAATGTACATATGAAGCGTCATAGGTGATAGTAAGAGTCATACATTGGAGAAGAGAAATGATTGCATTTTGTATACTTATTTAGATTCATGCTAATGAATAATCACCCCATAGAGTTATGATTCCTTCCCACTCCTGGCCCGACAATGGTATCAGAGCCTGGCCTAATTCCATGATTTCTCTTGGCAATTCCTTTCCCCTGGGGTGCAGAAAAAGCCTCTTTCCTACCTGATCGATTCTCTAGTATCTTCTCAGTCTTCCTAACCGATCTCTAGTCTCTTCTCAGTCTACCTGACTGATTCTCCGGTCTCTTCTTATTCTACCTCAACTTTGTCCATTAGTATGCTAATCTGCACTCTATATTTTCCTCATGACCAACGTTCCGAAAACCCTAACCCTTAAACCTAACTTTTGTTATGCTTGGAATATCCTTGCGAGAGTTTGGATCTCCAATCGACATTGGAGTTAGCTATGATATGTTCTATCTTCTATGCAAAACCTTAAAATTCACAACACTTTGCTTTGGAAGTTATCACGCTGCTAACACCCATGACTAGAATTCGTCGCTCTACCTATCACACTACCATTGCACACAAACTAACTCACAACCACTCTCTGATAATCCATTGACCTCCTACAACCTCATGACCCATTGGTCGTCGCTGCACCTCATTCTTGTTGGAATTTGGTGACAACTAATTCCTCTAATGATGGATTTGGATCCTATTATTCTGCGTCGGTTGCAACTAATTAGACCAAGTTAGAATATGGATAGGGATTGCATTTAATAATCAGTTTCTTGTAAATGTATATAAATACATGTAATCCCGTAGAGGCAAAGAGAGAGATAGAGTGAGAACTTGCAATTCTGTTGTAATCTCCATGATCTGAATAATAAGAAAACCAATGTCTATGCTTGGTGGACGTAGCCCAACGTTTGGGTGAACCACGTGAAATCCCTATGTTCATTATCTGTGTGATTGTTAATTATCATATGTGAATTGTGTTTTCCGCATTTGAAATTCTAACAAGTGGTATCAGAGTTGGTTAGAGGAGAGGGCGTCAAATTTCGGAGGAACAACAACATCTGTATGAGGTGCGTCGATTTCTACATCGTCGTAGGGGCCTCCTCTGGCAGGGTGCGACGTCATACTAGTCATACTTTGTGTATTGATCCCAAGCGAAATTTTTTCTTGGAATCACTAACTACTACTGATCTATTGATGTGCAGGTATTTATTGAGTTATTAAGTGCATACAAGATTCATCAACACATGAAGATCACAATATATTCAAGTTGTAGGAGCACAAGCAAAGATCTGACCTTTGATTATGAGCAATGTAAGATCAATACAATAGATGGACGATCTGGCATAAACCTCAGATGGCCGTACAAGCCATAGATATGAGCTGCTACAAAATGCTCCCGACAATACAAAATAATCCTCCAAAGGATGGATATACAATGAAGACTGAATCAAGTAGATCTGAGTTGTACTAATGCTCAACCTCCAAGCTGGAAAGTGCCACGCCCTGCTAGAATGCTGAAGCCCTCAATAATTCCGCCCTGCTACCAAAAGTGTCCAATCATCCCGAGAAATATGCCAAATGATAGATCGGGCAACTGTAAGGACAAACCAGACGTCCAAATTCCCAAATCCACTCTCAAACCCTGTAGATCTGAATTCCTCCACTGAATGGTGCGCCCCACTAGATGAATGAAACCCTAGCTGGTTCATCCCTGATAAAGGAGGCCTCCAAATGATCTGAAACTCTCCAAGAATATAGATCGGGCTATGAGAATCCCGTGGGAGAAGTTTCAGACTCAGATCTCAAGTAGATCTCCCTAGATCTGAGTTTTACTGAATCACAGGACGTCCCCTATGGCTCCAAGACGTCCCAATCTGCTGACAAATGTAGAATGATGATAACCCTCTAGAAAAGCCCTCAAACTGATGGTCCTGCCCCTGCAAACAAAACCCAACTGTCGGAATGGCCCCAAGCCCTCAGGATAAGATGGATCAAACCTCCCTCTAGATGATGGTGCGCCCTTGCTGGAAACACAAGAATAGTACGACCTGCTACCTTCTGAAGCGCTAGATGGAGATGGGATGAGACTAGAATGGTGTGGAGGAGTCTTTCATCCCCGAGACCAAGCTGCAGAATAAGGTGAGTGGATATTTCACCACTGAGTTGCTCACAAGGGTTTATACAACAAAACCCCCAAACTGAATGCTTAAGAGAAATAGAAAATGCTAATCCAAAACCAGAATGAGTAATAGGTGCGCCCCAACCTCTTACTTATACTTTTCCTTCTAATTCTCTGCTGAGTTAGGTTAACTCCCGGGGTTAATCTTCTATTCTTCTGTTGAGTTATCTTTTACTCCGTTATCCTTTTCCTTTCTTAAGTCAACTTAAAAAATATAACTTTTAACTTCTTGACTTTCCCCCCCTTCAGTGTGAGACTATGACCTAGTGGGGGTGCCCAGGCCACTGAGTCTCCTCATCACCTCTCTAAGAGGTGGGGGACATTACACTTTGTGCGCGTTTAAAATCCTGGAATTGCCGCGGTCCAACTATGAATTACAGTGCGTAGACTTTTAATATAGCCGTACTCCAGCTGCACCGAGAGGTGCGACGGCCCTTTAAAGAGCGTCGCACTCTAGCGGTACCGAGACATGCGACTACTCCTTGAAAACTTCCGCATATGTTTTTTTCTTATGAAAAATTTAAGGTATGGTCTTTTAAAAGGGGCTTAAGGTATGAAGGTTTATTTTATTTGTAATTAAATAATTGCATGAAAAAAGTGGAGGGATTAAAGTAAAGTCACGTGGGTGGATGTTTAGTAAAAGGTTTTTCCTTTTTATTAGAAGGGTGAATATTATTTTTTAATAAACAATGAGGGTGGTAAAAATGATTCTTTAATTAAACCTTTTATTAAACATTTTGGGTTAATACTATTATTCCTCCACATTTAAAAGCCCTTGGTTATTATTATAAGCAGTGATTTGGGCATTAGGAGTTTTTCGTGCTAATGGTTAAGATGCAGAGTTCGAAGTTTGAAGTTGAAAAGTTCTGCGGTAAAAGCAACTTTGAGCTCTGGAAGCTCAAGATGCGGGATTTACTGGTGCAACAAGGGTTGCAAAAAGCATTGGCAGGCAAGTCAAAGAAACTAGCAACCATGACGAATGAGGAATGGGAAGATCTGGATGCAAAATGTCTTAGTACTATTCGTTTAGGTCTGACGGATGATGTTCTGTTTAATATCGTAGGAGAGGATACAACATCAGGCTTATGGAGCAAGTTGGAAAGTCTATATATGATGAAGTCCTTGACGAGCAGAATCTACTTGAAGAGATGGTTGTACAGTTTGCGGATGAAAGAAGGTACAAAAGTTGCTGACCATTTAAATACCTTCAATACCCTTATAGTTCAATTGACTAGTATGGAAGTTAAATTCGAAGATGAAGATAAGGCTATTACACTATTGTGTTCATTGTCTGAGTCTTGGGATAATCTAGTCACCTCTATTATCTTTAGCTCAACAGATGTTTTAGATTATGACTATGTTGTGGGAGCTTTGTTGGTTGAGGAGATGAGGAGAAAATCTAGTCAAGAAACCTCAACTTCAGAAGCGATGTTGGTCAGAGGTCGAACTAAAGAGAAAAATGAGAGAATTTTTTCTCGATCTAAGTCAAGACACAGAAAGGGTAAAGCAAAATGCTGGTACTGTGGAAAAACAAGACATCTCAAGAAAGATTGTTGGAAGAGAAAGGAATCTAAGGAAAACTCTACGAAGGAAGAAAATTTGGCTGTAACAAATTCAGGTATGACTGATCAAGTTTTATCCATTTCTAGTAATTTACAATATCAAGAAGAATGGCAGTTAGATTCAGGTGCCTCCCACAACATGTTATCACATAGAAATTGGTTCATTTCTTACCAATCTGTTGATGAGGGTGTAGTGTTTATGGGAAATGGTATTCCCTGTAAAACTGTTGGGGTTGGCAGTATTAGAATCAGGATGTTCGATGGTATTGTTAGGGAATTAACAAATGTTAGATATGTACCCAAGCTTAAATCAAATTTGATTTCATTGGGAGTGTTGGATTCTTGTGGATATAAGTATACAGGTCAAGGTGGAGCACTCACATTTTTGAAAGGTAGTTTAGTAGTGATGAAGGCAACAAAGGTTGATAACCTTTATAATATGGAAGGGAGTACTGAAGTAGCATTTGAAGTGATAGATGTATATTCTTGTTTATGGCAGAAGCATCAAGGTCATAAGAGCAAGAAAGAATTGCAGGTACTGGTAAGCGGTAAATCATTTCCAGACTTAAAATCTTTGTTTCTTAATTCCTGCTTGTTTTATATCTCTACAAGTTATGATGGTGGTATAAAGGGATGTTGTGTGTGGGATCCTACTTCTCACAAAGTCATCATTGACATAGATATAGTGTGTATGGAACAACCAAAAGGGTTGATTCAAGATCGCAACGGTAAATTTGTTTGCATGCTAGATAATTCATTGTATGGCCTATTGGTACCCAGGAAAATATACAAGAGGTTTGAATCCTTCATAGTGAGTCAATATTTTTCAAAGGGAAGGAATGACTATACAGTTTATAGTACATTCACAGTCTTGATGTTATTTTTTGATGATATGCTCGATGCAAGCCGAAGCATGGATAAAATTAGTAAGAAAATGAATCAGGTGGACATGACAATTCAGATGAGGGATCAAGGAGCAACAAAACAAATTATGGGCATGGAAGTACACATAGATGGTAATGGTAAGCTATGGTTGGAGTTTAGTATGAACATTGTAAAACCAGTTTTTACCCCTCTTGCTTTCCATTATAAGTTTTCTTCAAGCATAGCTCTTGTCTATAAAGAAGAAAAGGTTATGTCTCGTGTAAATTCAGTAGGAGGTCTGTTGTATGTGATGAAATGGTTAAGACCAGATGTTTCACATGCTAATGATGTTGTCAGATACGTGGCAGATTCAGGTGCTGCAGTGAAATGGGTGCTTCAACGTTTGAGAAGCACAAATATCACCTATAATGGTTACACTAAGATGGTCTGTGATAATTGTAATGTATATTTTACAGGTGTTTTGGATAGGAGGAGATATATCACTAAATATGTCTCACAACATAGTTGTGGAAAACATGTTGGAGGTGGAGTGGCCCCTCAGGAAATCCAAACTCGTGCAAGTCACACAGGCGAGATCATGAAACTATTTTTATTAGAGAAGCTGCAGTGGTGCTTGGCTTCTCTTGGCTTGCAGAAAAGGTGATGAAAAAAAGGAAGGAGCAAGGTATTAGGTTAATTGTTGTTAAGGTGGAGATTATTGGGATTTGGTGACAACGAATTCCTCTAATGATGGATTTGGATCCTATTATTCTGCGTTGGTTGCAACTAAATAGACCAAGTTAGAATATGGATAGGGATTGCATTTAATAATCAGTTTCTTGTAAATGTATATAAATACATGTAAGCCTGTAGAGGCAAAGAGAGAGACAGAGTGAGAACATGCAAGTCTGTTGTAATCTCCATGATCTGAATAATAAGACAACCGATGCCTATTCTTGGTGGACGTAGCCCAACGTTTGGGTGAACCATGTGAAATCCCTGTGTTCCTTATCTGTGTGATTGTTGATTATCATATGTGAATTGTGTTTTCCTCATTTGAAATTCTAACAATTCTCACCTCTCAAATTCCTCGACTTGTAGTTCTCCTTGCGCATCGACTCCACCTTTCAAGTTTTTGGTGCAACAATTGGTCTCGGTGATGTGGAGCCTCAATATTACGCTTCGAAGTATTGTAGTTCTCGAGTTTGGCACTGTTATGGAGAGTTAAATTATAATCGAAATAGATCTCCTCGTGCTTTACCTCACCTTCTGATTTTTCTTACCATCCATTCACTCTCTGGTAGCTACGTCCATATATCTCCATTCGCTTGTTGGTAGCTACGTCCATACCACAAGCTAAGTCCATTCTTTTTTTTACTTGAGCTTTGTTGAGATTTATTTCTTCTAGGGTCAAGAGGAGAATATTTATTTGCATAAGAAGCAACTTTGTATTATTGATACAACTACATTGCATTCCTAGTGTAGTAGCAAGATAATTTCATGGTGCAACTTCATTGTGTTTGCTAACGTGTGTATGAAGATAGAAGAAGACAATGCATTCTCTCATCTCCATTGTTGGCGTGGTGTTGCTTGGCAAGGAGAACTCTAAAGAATGGTACAGGAATATTAAGAGCACATTGATATTCAATGACCCATGGAAAGGGATTTATGAAGTAGCAATAGTACCTCAAAGAAGCAAAATCACTTAAGAATAAGCGGAATTAGAAGAAGAAGCCTCAGAGTTAAAGATGAAGTGTAGAAAACCAACCATTCTGACCTCAATCAAAGAACGTGAAAATATGGGAAGACAAAGACTAGAAGGCATATGTTGTGACATCTGCTACAGTAAGTGAGGAGGTGAGCCATCATATTGCTTCTATTAGTGATTCCTATGGAGCCTTGAAGAGATTGAATAAATTGTATGACACATAGTTTGAGCTTGAACTCATGCAATTAATATTGAATCTCTTCAACCTAGATTTGAAGAATGACGACCCTATGGATTTAGCCTCATAAATCAAATCCATAATGCATGACATTGAAGCCACCAGAGAAAATATTGATCTCCATCTCATGGCCTTCATTAAGTCCCTCTACCCTACATATTCTCACTATATTGAATTGTTTCAAGCAAGTGATCAACTGAAATCCATCACATTTGACAAGTTGGTGAAGAAAGTTGCAGATCTTGAAAATCCTTTGGAAAGAAGCCAACTCCTCCAACTGGTGAGACTATTTACCTTGCTCAAAAAGATAAGAGAAAACCACATGATTCTTCGAGAGGAGAAAGTTGCAGAAGAGGATGATGAGGTGGAAGAAAGAGTTTTGGAGGCAGGGGGTAGACACAACCAAGGTGATAGATCCAATCTTCATTGTATCCATTGAAAAAAGAATGGGTCACATGAAGCATATGATTGGAGAGTTCCAAGGGACAAGATCAAATAAGAGAGACAACATAAGAAAGAGGTCAAAGGTAAACTATTAGAACCAACAAAAGGTAATCCACCTGAATCTACCCATTACATTGTTGTTCTCTACAATATAGGAGTAACAAAATATTTATTTAACATTGCATACAGTCCTTGGAAAGATGCATGGCTTCCTCACACAAGTGCAACCTCTCGCACGACATTCCGAAGATATTTTCTTGAAGACTTCAATGAAAATGTAGATGGCATAGTCCAGCCTTAAACCTTCAGGAATGGGCCCCATTGGGCTTAAGTTGTCTGGACGCCCAAATTTTCTTCTTCACATTGTACTCTATCTTCTTGAAGTACAAATAAGCGTGTTGTCCCTTGTGCACGTTGTTTCCATCGTTATAAACACTTGCAAATGTGAGCTAAGAACGACTAACTTAGTGTGTCCTTGGAGGCACAATGCCTAGGTTCACAGCCCACGCTGTCACTTTGACCAGAACCTCTTCCATCTAGACTTACTCCTAGGGAAGCCAAAGGGGGTAGACCTTAGTTACTATATGTGTTAGAGTTAGGTTCTAGGAGTTAATTTTAATTTGTTAAGGTTAGAGGGGATTCTAATCCTAATATGCTAAGGCAACCATGCAAGATGCAAAGGTTAGCATGAAAAGTAATCCTTTTCCCTGGGTCAACTAAGACTAGTGCCTAGAAATTGGGCAAGGGGTCAACTATGTTCAAGGGTGGTTCTTTAAAAAAGATTACAAATTACTTACAAAATTACAAAAGAATCAATTAAACCAATGAATAATATCATGTACAATTACTTACAATAAAGAATGCTAGGATACAACTTATACAAAGCAAATTAACCACGTTTATCTTCTATGTGTGCAGGATACAAAAGATTAGAACATCAAATCACATCACCACATATATGAGATCATCATCAACACATTCTATCATCAACACATTCCAAAGATTTATAAGAGTTAAGCACAACTATTATGAAGATTATTGAAGAAGATCCACACTCTTAATGATTAAACCCCCCAAGTATTCTATTAGGTTTGGTCTAGGGTTTAATAGTTAGGTTTTTCTTAAGATTTACAAGTTTTAATTAGCTTTCACCAAAGCCTCCTCCTCCTATTGCCAAATAACTGATGGATGCTTAAGATAGTATGACAACGAGGCCAACCCTAGCATAACCAGTCAACCCAAAACAAGAGTACTTCCCAGAGAGGACACACACCTGGTGCGCCGCGGGACAGTCCCCTGCCACTACCCTCCGTTGTTTTCCTCAAGCCCTGTTTTAGATGGTGAAGATGGTGGTATAAGGTACCCTAAAGTAGTCTATTAAGTATATAAGTTGATTAGGTAGACTTTTAGGTGATTTTTAGAGTGTTTAGAAAATTTTAAGGCACTTTTTAGGTGCAATTTAGTGATATGGCCGAAACTGTTATTAGCTTTTTTAGTGTGTTGTCTTAAGCTTAAACCATTGAGTTTATCAACACATGTAAAGAAAAATAAGAGATGGCTGAAAAATAATATATTATCACATGCACAATAATAGTTTTCTAAGAAACAAGAGATTTATGGCAAGAACAACTTGCCTTAAAGAGATGAAAGAAAATTTAAGTGTGTTTGCCTACTTAACCATTCAACATTCAAGCCCAAGTAAGTGGCTTCCAATAGATATAAGAAATAAACCAATGAACCAATTACTTGTTAAGCACTTAATATATTTCAAGCATTAAGGATTAAACCATGTGCAAAAGAAAGATGTATGAGAAGCTTGAAATGAAACTAAGCAAGATCTAGTTAGATTATTTTAAGTGTGTTGCCCAATAGGCTTAAGATAACGAGATAGATATAGAACATAAGCATTTAGAAAATAATAAACCATAGATCTCATCACATTAAAACATCTCATCAAGTATTCACACTTAGCTTTACCTATTTGGGGTATTCCTCTCCCAACTAGTTAGGTGATTAGATTATATTTTCTTAGTTAAGTTAAGTTTCTTTGAGATCTTAGTAGTTAGGGAAAACCATGAAAGAAAAGAAAAATAGAGAATCTAAGCTATCATCTAAACTACTAACAAGAAAACAAACCCCACGACCTAGGTTGGGAAGTTTCCCTCACCTTCAAAACCTCACGGCCAAGATAAGAAAGACTAAAAAAAAGTGGAAAAAGTAGATCTAGGCCATGTCCTACCTATCCCAAAGCTCATAGAAGAGAGGAGGCCATACCACTTCCCCTATTACACTATGAGCTTCAACAATCAAGAAAAAAAGAAGAAGTGCACTATAAATCTAGAAAATGAAAGGGGGGGGGGGTGTTGAGGAATAGCTACCAAATCCCCCAAAGGGGTCTTGAAGTGTTGTGTGTCTCTCTTTGGGGCAGCCAAAAGCCTTCAACTAGATCTGATGTACCTGCAAAATCAACAAGCTTTGCTTGCTAGGATGGCTACACACAACCACAAGAAGTTAAGGAAACCCTTGCCCTTTTGGGGAAAGAACTTTCCACAATAAAAGATATGTATTTGATTAAATTTTTGACCTACTTAAACAATTATATGCTAGCTGAAAATGACATGAATGAACAAAAATAATAGGAGAGGAGCAATAAATCTAGAGAATTGGAGTATGTGAGAGCTTCAAGTGACCCTTCTCCTAGAAGGAGTTCCCAATGAAACCCTAGAGATGAACCTGGAAGATCTCTTCAAACAACATGCATACAATAGACAATATGTTGATGTATTGAAATTAAATGACACTTCTATTTAATCAAACACATCAAGATATATAAACCAAATAGGCATATGCCCTATTAGATCTACTTAGATAACACTTTACCTAAGATCTATTGTTGCAAGCACTTAAAAATATCAATACAAAGTTACCTCCCATGCATAAGAAAAAGAAGCATACGCCTTAGTCTTCTTGTTGTCCTCCAAAGTTTCTCCAATGTTATATTACTCAAGAAAAATGGTCTTGGAGAGAAATACTCCAAAACCCTAGAGCATATAATGGAAATGAAATGGAATGAATGACTAGAGAGAGAGAGAGAAATCAAGTAGCATAACAATAGCTCAAGATATGGTGAGTTGGGGAGGAGAAAAGATATCTATTTATACTTGGAGAGGCAAACCTACCTCTCTTGGATCTAAGCCAAGTGTACACCACCAAGCAAATGAGTAGATCTCTAGACTAGGGCGCACCACTTAGGGTTTGCACAATAGATCTAGGGTGTAGAAAAATAGAAAAATTAGTTGGATAGATCCAAGGGCATGTAGGAAGCATGGGATTCGTGCCAAGGCAAGTGAAGAGGCTCAAATAATTTTTTTTAAATTATTTGTGGAATTTCTAGAAGAGGGAATGTTGGAAAACTGAGAGGGGGGGGGTGAATCAGTTGTTACCGTGCTTAAACAATTATGCTTCTTTTAAAATCTTTACAAGGCACTAAATGATGATCACAATAATACAGGGAAATAAACAATGGCACATTCAACATCAGTCACATATATGATAAACACAGAGACATATATTTCCCAAGGAAACCCATACAGGGTAAAAACCTCTTCTTCTTTATATGATAAGTATTATTTACATTCTTTACATTATCATACATATGAGCACCAACTCATTGTGAGGTGACAACCTACATTTTGCAAGATGCAACTTGCTGAGAGTACCAACTCTCTGTTTTTCTCTAGCACCCACTAGAAGGAAGCACCAACTCCCTGGTTTCTCTAGCACCAACTAGAAGGAAGCACCAACTCCCTGGTTTCTCTAGAAGCACCAACTCCCTGTGTTCAAGCACCCACTTGAACCTCTGAGGACACCAGTCCTCCCTAGCACCTCCCAACCACCCTGGATTAAGAATATGAAATACTGAAACCTATTTCAGTGATATAGTGTTCAATAATAGCTTACCAGTCTCATCACTGTTCTACAAGATTTTGCTACTCAGACTACCTCACTGTCTCCAGCATGCATCCGCAGCCCATTCTGTTCTTCTGCTTTTTATGCTCTGTGCGCCATGTCCATTCGCTGCACAATTCTTCTTCTGTTCTATTCAGCTGCTGCACTCTGATCCTTCTTCATGCATGAATCACCTTCAACACCAACATCCATAGCAACTCCAACAGCAACAACAACCCAATCTCTTCTCTGTACCATGTACTTATAGCTTCTGTGCACCTTGTGCATGCAATATTCACCATTCCTCTGCATGCTTATACCGCACCAATTTCCTCCACATCTCAAGTGCTCTGCCTGATCATCATCGCAACTCTTCAGCTTCTCTGGTGGTTCCCACCACGCGTCCAACATCATTGGGTGTTCTACTGAGATTCCTCAGCCTCTCTGGCAGTTGAGACTCTTCCTCTTCTCTGGAACAGTCGAGCTTATGCTTTATTTTTCAGTTACAGACTTCAATGCTCATCCACCTATCAATCCCTCTAAGAATCGTCTCCCTTCACTGGACGACGCTTGGAGACTCTTCATCTCCTCTGGCGATCACACAAAGGTCTCTTCGAATTCTCTGGCAAAGACCATCAATGGTTTCTAGCAGTTACACTGCGAGGAGAAATATTAGCCCTCCGATTATGCTCAAATTCACCTGCACCGTTGGATTGGCTCCATGCGATCTTGCATTCATTTTGGCATTTTGGCATTCGGCAATTCGACATTCGGGTGACCAAGTGTCTTGACACTCCCAGTCGCAATCCCCGAAAAGGAGCTTGGTTTCTCTAGCTCTTTCCTCCATCTCTCCCCGATGTGACCAAGGGATGTGACCATAGCCTTTATTCAATAACTGCATTTGGTAATTTCGGGTTTCGGCACTTCGACACTCCTGTGGTTATGTTTCTTGCCTCTCCAATTCGCGATTCGCGAAACTCCGAAATGGAGTCGGATCAACGGTCCAGAATCTTGGTGTATTGATGGTCCAGATCTTATCGTGAGTTCGCATCTCGCGATTCATGTGATGGAGGTTCTCGTCACTCCAAGTCACGATAGGCGAAGCTCTGAGATGGAGCTTAGATCAACGGTTCAAAATCTTGGTGTATTGATGGTCCAGATCTTATCGTGAGTTCGCATCTCGCGATTCCTGTGATGGAGGTTCTCGTCACTCCAAGTCATGATAGGCGAAGCTCCGAGATGGAGCTTAGATCAATGGTTCAAAATCTTGGTGTATTGATGGTCCAGATCTCATCGTGAGTTCGCATCTCACGATTCCTATGATGGAGGGTCTTGTCACTCCAAGTCGCGATAGGCGAAGCTCCGAGATGGAGCTCAGATCGACGGTTCACGTTCTTGGTGATCCGACGGTCCTGATCTTTTTGAGATCTTGCATATCGCTGTTCCTTAGATGGAGGTTCTCATCACTCCAAGTCGCTATAGGAAAGACTCCGAGATGGAACTGGATCAATGGTCCAGAACAAACCTCGATCTGATGGCTAAGATAGTTTCGCGATTTCGCATATCGTGAATTCGAGAGGTTAGGGAACCCCGTTCCTTTGACTTTCCAGTCAGTGACATGACGATCTTTTGTCACGTGTCCTATGATTCGACGGTCCAGATCTGATCTTGATTCAACGACTCAGATCATATTGCGATTTCGCATATCGCGATTTCGACATTCTTTTTGCAAAGTGTTTCGACACTCCAACTTCTGGTATCCGAAACCCTGATAGACAAAACTCCGAAATGGAGTTGGACCACCGCTTTGATCTTGCACTTTAAAGAATGTGTAGGTTCTTCCTGATCAAACGATGGTCGGACCCTGCGCTTGGATCTAACGCCAAAGATCTATCCTCCATCTTTGCGCTCCTCCTGTCTGGATTCAGATTTGACGGTCATCAGGAATTTTGAATGGGATCCAACGATCAATGTCGCTTCTCTTCCCAAGCTTACACATCCTCCTTAGAAAAATTTCTAAGTTTCAAAGGCCTCGACCTTTGATCCGCCTGAGATCCTGAGTACGCTATCTCTCTTGAGCTTTGGCAATGAGTTAACCTCGTCCCTGGTGCACACCTACGCACTGCGTGCGACTCTGTGCTAATCCTCCTTAGCTTACATTGCTCATGCTTTTCCATCGATGAACACACTATTCTTGCCATCAATGACAAGCACACACTGTCTGTAAAACATGCCAACAGGGAGGACGCACTTCTCTTGGAGGGCACACAACTTGGGATGAGGGAAAGGTGACGAGGGGTGAGAGATGAGTGAGGGGTGTTGGGATCACACAAAACTTAATAGGAGAGGTGTGGGATCCATGCTAGGGTGGGAGGAAGAGTCTCAATCAATAAAAAACGAAATTTTCATTGGAGAGACACAAAGGGGGGCGTAACTCTCTTGGAAAGCGCTCCACAAGATCAAAAATCAACCCAAACACAAGGATGGGTGATGTGGAGTAAGTGGGGTCACATCTAGGGGTGATTTTAAGACCAAATGAAGTGAAATCTCAAGAGAGGGGGCCACACTCAAGTCACAAATTAATTAAAAAGGGAAAAACGTCAATGCCCCTAGGGGGGCGTAACTTTCAAGTGTGGAGGTGGTAAAAGGGGTTGAACAAGGTTGGGAGGCTAAGGTTATTCTTAGGGGGTCTCTCTCTAACAATCATTTCAACATTTCACATAATCTATCTCATTATTACAATTTTTACATCTTGCCATGTTTGGACTTTAGCAATTAAAATTGTTGTTTTAGACTGACTGACACTCCCGGTGGACTAACCCATGGCTAAAGTTGTCCGATTGAGCCAAAACTTGGTCCATGGATGTAGGGGGTGCTATTCCATTTCTTTTGAGCTCAAATACCCCTATCAAAAGTCCAAGGATCTAGTTTTGACAATTAATGCTAAAAAATAATTAATTAATTAAATAATTAAACCTCCAAACTTAGGGAAATTTAATTAAAAATTAATTAATTAAAAAAAACTAATCTAGACTCGATGGAATTCCGTGAAACGTTATAAGATGTCTTGCATGGTCATTTACAATGAATCCCCTATATAGTTACCAAAACATAAGACCACTAGAATGTCGTTCACTACTTTGGAGGACTTATTGCAAGTGTGAGGGAAAAACTCAAGGGAAATCAGTAAGGCTGAAAAGCCCAACTGATAACCCGAGGATAAAAAATCCTCGGTGAAAGGAACTCTCCTAGTGAACCTATCCCAAGGTAATTGACCTAGACATGACTCATGCAGACCTATTACATTATTAACCCATGCGGGGGTGCGGAAATTCCAAGTACAAAAATAAGTGCTGGGGCCAAACACTGCCCTGTAGAACCAAAGGTCTTCAACAATATGGCATCTGAAGATGCATCTCTTCGTGGCACATGAGTTGACCACCGGTGCTAAATGGTCGGTCAACATCTGGCTCCACATGGGGACGTGTGTTCGATCTTCTCACTTGGAGACAAAGAGCATACGAGAATCCAACACCTACAAAATAGAGTGCTCACCGTAGTGCACACCAATAACCAACATTAGAATACATTTATACATGATTAAATCAACGAATTCTATACAACATTTACATAATTAAATAACTAAAGTACACCATCATAATTTACAACAAATAAATCTATAGTACAGAAAAAATTCTAATTACATATTTACACAATGAATGAAATAATACAAAATTTAAATACAAGGTGAAAGGTTAGAGATACGTTACAGAGGGTGTCCATTCAGACACCACGTTGCCCCATCATCTGTAAAAGAGTTTGATCTGCTGTCCATTCCTCGGAATGCTGATGGGCTCACCATCCAAATGGCTGAGATGAAAAGAATTCGGCCTTGCTATCCCTCTGATCAAGTATGGCCCTAGCCACAAGCTGTCAAATTTGCCGTGTTTTCCAGGTTTCTCTCTACCTTTATCCCATAGTAAAACTGTATCACCCATAATGAAGTCCCTATATCGGGCTGACCTGTCGAAAGCTTTCTTAACTTTAACCTGATTTCTGCAATTCTGATCATAAGCCCTTCGTCTGATTTCATCTAACTCAATGATCTGATTGACCCTGTTCTGAACTGCATCCTGCTCTGTAGAAGTGTCCTCAATTGACCCATAAGTAGGAAGTATAAGATGCACTAGAAACCTAGCCTCCAATCCATATACTATCTCAAACAAACTCTTTCCAGTAGTTGCTTTCTTTGTTATTGTGTCGGCCCATAATACATGTTTAATTTTACTATCCCAAGACTTCTTGTTTTCGCTGACTATTTTCTTTACAATGGTCATTAAGTTTTTATTAATTGATTTTGCCTGACCATTGCCTTGGGTATAATAATATGATGCATGTGATAAGATAATACCATACTTGAAACAAAATGCTGACATCTCCGCTGAACAAAAGGCCATGGCATTATCTGTCACTATTTTTGATGGGACCCCAAATCTAGTTATAATTCTGTCTTCAAGGAAATCCATCACCACCTTTTCAGTTGCTGTCTTCGTAGGGATGGATTCAAACCATTTTGTAAAGTAATCTGTGGCTGTAAGAACCCAAGAGAACCCAATAATTGAATTATTGTTAAACTTCCCGATGAAGTCCAAACCCCACTGTTGAAAAGGTGCTTCGACCACCACTGGTTGCAAAGGGAGTGATGCTGATTTTTGCTTTCCTGTGAAAAGATGACATGGCTCACATTTCCTAACAAGATGATGTACATATGAAAATATAGCGGGCCAATAATATCCTGCTCTAAGGAATTTTTGGGTAGTAGTTTTAATAGCGAAATGTCCTCCAGAAAACCCTCCATGGAATTCATCCATCAGTTCCCTTGATTCAATATCATCCACACATCTAAGGATAACTCCATCAGGATTTTTCCATCCTAATCCATCTCTAGTAAGGACATACTTAGAAGATTTTAACCTCAAAGCCCTTTTCTTGTGTCCTACTAGATGCCTTGGACAAGTTAGATTCTTATGATAGAAAATGATGTTTGTATACCAATCTACTTGTTCAAGTTTTAGCAAGTTAGGATGCCATTCTTCATTATTGATTTGGTTGACCATATCCAAGGATTTCTCATTACTTCTTGTCAACATTTTTTCCAAGCCTTGACCCTTGATCAATTTAGTTGGTTTAATCTCCAAATCATACTCTTGTATTTTAGCAATCCATCTACCCCTTGAGCCCAATCCTTCCACTTGAGATAGCACATCTTTAACCGTGGAATTAGGAACATAACCAATCACCTTGGAATATCCGATGAAGACTCTCAAATGTTTGAGTGATTTGACTAAGGCATATGCTTGTTTCTCAAACATGGGATACTTTAATTCTGAATTTTGCAAGGCCCTACTCATATATGCAATAGGCTAATCATGGCCTTGGTCATTTTTCTGAAGCAACACACCAGCAATTGTGTTTTCAGAGGAAAAAGAGAAGATCTGGAATTCCTTCTCATAATCTAGACTGATAAGAACCGGAGCTTCACATATGGCAGTCTTGATCTGTTCAAAAGCTCATTTACTTTCATCATTCCATTCAAATTTTACATCCTTCTTAAGTAGCTTATATATAGGTTTCATGATCTCAGCATAGTTAGGAATGAACCTATGGACAAAATTGGTTTGTCCTAAGAAGGATTGAAGAAGTTTCTTTGTCGTCGGCAAAGGCACTTTACCAATGGCTTCCACCCTTTCAGGGTCTATTTTAACTCCTTCCTTAGTTATGATGTGGCCCAATAATTTTCCTTCAGTCACCCTAAAGACTGATTTAGTAGGATTTAGAGAGATTCCAAACTCTCGACATCTGTCCAAAACTTGCCTAAGGTGGAAAATGTGAGTTTTACCATCCCTAGAAAAAACTGTTAGATCATCTTGATATATTTCAATTAATTACCGATCAACCCCCTGAAGGCATAATCCATATCCCTTTGAAAAGTAGCTCCAACATTTGATAAACCAAATGGCATTCTAAGATATTCAAAAGTACCCCATGGAGTAGTAAAAGTATTCTTATGCCTATCTTCTTCCTTTAATCTGATCTGATTATAACCCGAGAATCCATCACGCATGTAAATCATTCTTGATCCATCTTGGGAAGGGTATAATTGTCTTTTGTGCAAGCAGTGTTTAAGTTCCTGAAGTCAATGCAGATACGAATTTTCCCAGTCTTCTTCCTAGAAATAACCAAATTTGAACACCAAGAAGAATGTCTAGTCTGTTGAATAATACCTACGTCAAGCATTTTCTTTAACTCCTGCTGGACTAGAAGAGCTAACTTTGGGTTTAACTGTCTTAACTTCTGTCTAAAGGGATTAGTACCTTCCTTAAGAGGAATCACATGTTGAATCACATCGTCCCTATAGACTTTGAGTTCATCATAACCAAAGGCCAAGACATCCCTATATTCTTTTAATAAGTTAACAATTTCATTCCTTTCATCTACAGGGGTAATCTTGCCTACTTTTATCAATCTGGGTTCTTCATGAGTTCCGATATTTACTTCAAGGTAATCACATAGTTTCTTATCTGATTCATCTTTCCTCTTGTGACCATCCTGTCTATCAAAATCCCTTTCTGAAGAAACCACTCTTTTAGGTGGTGCCTTTACATCATCATCATTTCCTGTATAATTAAAACCTTCTTCTTTCATACTTATGTCTAAGTCTGAAAACTTATGAATGTGAAGTAAAAACTTAACCATCTGTTTGTCATCATCAAACACCTGCAAGTGATCCATATTATTCGGAACGGAGGGCCAGAAAATAACCTCTACTGATATGTGTTCATCAATTAAGATGTCTAGAAGCTGTAATGTGGAAGCTGCTACTGCAAGTTCATCGACTTTCGCATTCTGTTCTCTAGGAATTGCAATTAAGTTTATAGCATCTAAGTCATCCATTAGGTTCCAAATTGCACTCCTATACCCTTTTAATCTTTCATACTTGCAAGCAAACTTATTCTTTAACTGTTGTATGACCAAGTCTGAATCACCTTTGATATTTAGACACTTGATTCCTTTATCTCTGCAAATTTCTAAACCAAGGATTAAAGCCTCATACTCAACCACATTATTAGTTGCATCAAACTCCAATCTATAAGAAAATTTCCACGTTTCACCATTTGGAGATTGAAGCACAATTCCGGCACCCTTTCCTGCTCTAGAAAAGGCACCAACAAAGTTCATGTACCACACCTTGTCTAATTCACTATCTTCAACTGTTTCTTGTAAAGGCACAATGGAATTAGACAAGATGGCATAATTACCAAGACCTTCATCAGTCCAGTTTAATTCATTTTGGAGCTTCTTGGGATCCTCAACATGATACTTCCTATACACTTACCTATTCAATTTAAAAGTACTTCCATCTGGGGTAGGGAGAGTAGCATAAGATAGGTCCATTTGTAGACTACCCCCCAAGTTTGCAACTATTTTTCTATTTAATAACATTCCCCAAACATCTGGTACATCGATTACCACAATAATAGTTAAGCACAACTATTATGAAGATTATTGAAGAAGATCCACACTCTTAATGATTAAACCCCCTAAGTATTCTATTAGGTTTGGTCTAGGGTTTAATAGTTAGGCTTTTCCCAGAGAGGACACACACCTGGTGCGCCGTGGGGCAGTCCCCTGCCACTATCCTCCATTGTTTTCCTCAAGCCCCGTTTTAGATGGTGAAGATGGTGGTATAAGGTACCATAAAGTAGTCTATTAAGTATATAAGTTGATTAGGTAGACTTTTAGGTGATTTTTAGAGTGTTTAGAAGATTTTCAGGCATTTTTTAGGTGCAATTTAGTGATATGGCTGAAACTGTTATTAGTTTTTTTAGTGTGTTGTCTTAAGGTTAAACCATTGAGTTTATCAACACATGTAAATCAAAATAAGAGATCGCTGAAAAATAAGATACTATCACATGTACAATAATAGTTTGCTAAGAAACAAGAGATTTATGGCAAGAACAACTTGCCTTAAAGAGATGAAAGAAAATTTAAGTGCATTTGCCTACTTAACCATTCAACATTCAAGCCCAAGTAAGTGGCTTCCAATAGATATAAGCAATAAACCAATGAACCAATTACTTGTTAAGCACTTAAGAGATTTTAAGCATTAAGGATTAAACCATGTGCAAAAGAAAGATGTATGAGAAGCTTGAAATGAAACTAAGCAAGATCTAGTTAGAGTATTTTAAGTGTGTTGCCCAATAGGCTTAAGATAATGAGATAGATCTAGAACATAATCATTTAGGAAATATTAAACCATAGATCTCATCACATTAAAACATCTCATCAAGTATTCACACTTAGCCTTACCTATTTGGGGTATTCTTCTCCCAACTAGGTAGGTGATTAGATTATATTTGCTTAGTTAAGTTAAGTTTCTTTGAGATCTTAGTAGTTAGGGCAAACCATGAAAGAAAAGAAAAATAGAGAAGCTAAGCTATCATATAAACTACTAACAAGCAACCAAACCCCACGAACTAGGTTGGGAAGGTGCCCTCACCTTCAAAACCTCACGACCAAGCTAAGAAAGACTCAAAAAAAGTGGAAAAAGTAGATCTAGCCCACGTCCTACCTATCCGAAAGCTCATAGAAGAGAGGAGGCCGTACCACTTCCCCTCTTACACTATGAGCTTCAACAATCAAGCAAAAAAGAAGAAGTTCACTATAAAGCTACAAAATGAAAGGGGGGAGGTTGAGGAATAGCTACCAAATTCCCCAAAGGGGTCTTGAAGTGTTGTGTGTCTCTCTTTGGGGCAGCCAAAAGCCTTCAACTAGATATAATGTACCTGCAAAATCAACAAGCTTTGCTTGCTAGGATGGATACACACAACCACAAGAAGTTAAGGAAACCCTTTCCCTTTTGGGGCAAGAACTTTCCACAATAAAAGATATGTATTTGATTAAATTTTTGACCTACTTAAACAATTATATGCTAGCTGAAAATGACATGAATGAACAACAATAATAGGAGAGGAGCAATAAATCTAGAGAATTGGAGTATGTGAGAGCTTCAAGTGACCCTTCTCCTAGAAGGAGTTCCCAATGAAACCCCAGAGATGAACCTGCAAGATCTCTTCAAACAACATGCATATAATAGACAATATGTTGATGTATTGAAATTAAATGACATTTCTATTTAATCAAACACATCAAGATATATAAACCAAATAGGCATACACCCTATTAGATCTACTTAGATAACACTTTACCTAAGATCTATTGTTGCAAGCACTTAAAAATATCAATACAAAGTTACCTCCCATGCATAAGAAAAATAATCATACGCCTTAGTCTTCTTGTTGTCCTTCAAAGTTTCTCCAATGTTATATTACTCAAGAAAAATGGTCTTGGAGAGAAATACTCCAAAATCTTAGAGCATAGAATGGAAATGAAATGGAATGAATGACTAGAGAGAGAGAGAGAAATCAAGTAGCATAACAATAGTTCAAGATATGGTGAGTTGGGGAGGAGAAAAGAGATCTATTTATACTTGGAGAGGCAAACCTACCTCTCTTCGATCTAAGCCAAGTGTCCACCACCAAGCAAATGAGTAGATCTCTAGGCTAGGGCACACCACTTAGGGTTTGCACAATGGATCTAGGGTGTAGAAAAATAGAAAAATTAGTTGGATAGATCCAAGGGCATGTAGGAAGCATGGGATTCGTGCCAAGGCAAGTGAAAAGGCTCAAATAATTTAAAAAAAAATTATTGGTAGAATTTCTAGAAGAGGGAAGGCGCACTTCTCTTGGAGGGCGCACCACTTGGGATGAGGGAAAGGTGATGAGGGGTGAGAGATGAGTGAGGGGTGTTGGGATCACACAAAACTTCATAGTAGAGGCGTGGGATCCATGCTAGGGTGAGAGGCAGAGTCTCAATCAATAAAAAATGAAAGTTTCATTGGAGAGACACAAAGGGGGGCATAACTCTCTTGGAGAGCGCTCCACAAGGTAAAAAATCAACCCAAACACAAGGATGGGTGATGTGGAGTAAGTGGGGTCACCTCTAGGAGTGATGTTAAGGTTAAATGAAGTGAAAGCTCAAGAGAGGGGGCCACACTCAAGTCACAAATTAATTAAAAAGGGAAAAACGTCAATCCCCTTAGGGGGGCGTAACTTTCAAGTGTGGAGGTGGTAAAAGGGGTTGAACAAGGTTGGGAGGATAAGGTTATGCTTAGGGGGTCTCTCTCTAACCATAATTTCAACATTTCACATCATCTAACTCATTATTACAATTTTTACATCTTGCCATGTTTGGACTTTAGCAATTAAAATTGTTGTTTTAGATTGACTGACACTCCCGGTGGACTAACCCATGGCTAAAGTTGTCCGACTGAGCCAAAAATTGGTCCATGGATGTAGGGGGTGCTATTTCGTTTATTTTGAGCACAAATACCTCGATCAAAAGTCCAAGGATCCAGTTTTTACAATTAATGCTAAAAAATAATTAATTAATTAAATAATTAAACCTCCAAACTTAGGGAAATTTAATTAAAAATTAATTAATTAAAAAAAACTAATCTAGACTCGACGGAATTCCGTGAAACTTTCTAAGAGGTCTTGCATGGTCATTTACAATGAATTCCCTATATAGTTACCAAAACATAAGCCCACTAGAACGTCGTTCACCACTTTGGAGGACTTATGGCAAGTGTGAGGGAAAAACTCAAGGGAAATCAGTAAGGCTGAAAAGCCCAACTGATAACCTGAGGATAAAAAACCCTCAGTGAAAGGAACTCTCCTAGTGAACCAATCCCAAGGTAACTGACCTAGACATGACTCATGCAGACCTATTACATTATTAACCCACGCAGGGGTGCGGAAATTCCAAGTACAAAAATAAGTGTTGGGGCCAAACACTGCCATGTAGAACCAAAGGTCTTCAACAATATGGCATCTGACGATGCATCTCTTCATGGCACATGAATTGACCATCGGTGATAAATGGGCGGTCAACACATGTCAGACAACAAGGCCACTCTTTTCATATGATCGATGGCAAAGTTGAAATAAAAAAGGATTCTGATAACATGCTTGTTATGACTGAAATGGAAGATGGAAGTCTGTTGAAGCTGAATGGGAGATATTTCCATACACAAAATGCTACATACATCTCTGATCACAGTGAAGGTATAATTTCATCTAGTCTTTTGTGTCATGCTAGAATTGGTCATATCCATTATGACAGTCTTCGTTTATTGAGAAATAATAGTGTTTCTAGTTTTCCTATTATTCCTAGGAAAGTGAAACAATGTGATCTTTGTATCCTTGGAAAGCATAGAAAAAGACCATTTCATGATTCCACGTCCAGAGCATGTAGAAAATTTGAATTGATTCATTATGATTTGTGCAGACCTATGCATGTTCCTTGTACAAATGGAAATAAATATTTCATGTCTTTTATTGATGATTACACCATGATGTGTTGGGTGTACTTGTTGATAGATAAATAACATACTTTTGAAACATTTAAAACTTTTCATGTATGGATTCAAAATGAAGCTCAATCTCATATTGACTCTCTTTGCACTGATAATGGAATAAAATATACATCTAATGAATTTGAAAGTTACCTTCACCAACATAGGATCAAACATCAAACCACTATTCCATACAATCCTCAACAAAGCGGTGTAACTGAATGAATGAACAAGACACTCTTAAATATGGTTTGTTCCATGATGTTTTTCAAGAATGTTAGATTAATGTTTTGGGTTGATGCAATTCTATGTGCAATTTATCTGAAAAACATGTGTCCATCTCATGCTATAAAAAACAAGACTCCTTTTGAAATGTGGTATGGCCACATTCCTTCGGTGCGGCATCTCAGGATCTTTGGTTCCACTTGCTATGCATTGATTCCTAAGGAGCATAGAAGCAAGCTTGATGCCAAGAGTCAGAAGTGCATCTTCTCGGGGTACTCAAATACCACCAAGGGGTATCATCTTTACCATGAGACAAACAAGAATTCCATCCTTTACAGATATGTGATATTTCTTGAATCCACCAAGAAAGCGAAACTATTGAGAAGTAGCTTGATCATCTGGACATATTTACTTGTGTAAAGACATATCATGAATTTGATGATGAGATTCCACATCTTGAAGGGGGGATCCCTATATCGGGTTAATATTTGTAATTTGCTTCCAAAGCACCATCTTCCTCACATGAAGAAGCTCCTGACACTTCATCGAAACGTGAAGCTCATTTGGATGATGTTATCGAGAGGATTGAAAAGTTGAGGCTTGATGAGAACTTAGAATCAGTTGAGCAACCTGGACCATCTTAGAGCGGTCCACCAAAATGGCTCACTAAAACAATTGAAAGTGTTCATCCCGACGAGGTTGGAAAGAAAGGAACTAAAATGTCCTCAAGACAAGATGGAGGTAATGTAGATAATTCAAACTCAGGTGATGTAGATGACATAGATGTTTCATATGATTGTGAGTTGAATTTATCTACTAACAATGAACCGACTCCCTTTAAAGAAGCCACTTCTCACGATGAATGGAAAGAATCCATGCAAAAGGAATATGGTGCTCTCATCAAGAATGGGACTTGAAAGTTGGTAGATCCTCCATTTGGAACCAAATCAATCAGCTGCAAGTGGGTATTAAAAAACAAGTACAGATCAGATGGCTCACTTGGAAAGCACAAAGCAAGGCTTGTGGAAAAAGGATTTGCACAGAAAGAAGGTGTTGATTACGAAGAGACTTTTTCCCCTATTATCCCCATTTTGTGGATAACTTAAGAGATTATGTCTCGAGTCCCTCAGGTTGCATATATGGAGTGTCAAGAGACTACATGACCAACCGTACCCTTTTGCACAGTTGGAAACCCCTCTCACCACCACAGATTGTCACAGATTTCTAGATGGCATCCACCACATCAACTGGCTTCCAGAAGGAAGTGGGCCTTGCTCAATGAGGTACAAGTCAATATTATGGTGAACATCATTTCAATATTTAAGCCAATTGAGTATGTTGTATCTTATATTGCTCTATATTTCATGATGTATGCTTGGACATTATGCCTTTTTCCCTTCTTCACCTTGGTGGTTGACATTGTACCCTAGAAAGTGGTCTTCCTTGGGGATGGGTTTGCTACTAGGAACTCCCTTAAAGATCCATCGTACCATTTCCGACCATACTTACCACTTTCCATCATTTCCCCCCTCCATTTCCTTATCTCTTGGGATTTTAGGGTGTATTGACCCAAGAAGGGGTTTTCCCTCATTCTATGGGAAGAAGGGGCTGAAGTCCCATAGGGATTGATGTTGGGTAAAAGATAAAATCCTTGTATAAACCTTCCATATGCCTCGCCCAAGTATCACCCAAGAAAGCAGTGAAACACTTATCTTTGAGTAAAAAGGACCCACAATATAATAAAGAATGCTTAAAAGGTTAGTTGAAGGATAGGAGGTCTCATCACGAGCCGACATATCATGTCCATGAATGTCTAGTGGTATTCCATTACCATCATCTGCTCACCAAACCAGGGTAATGGATCTTAATTGCATGGTTGAGAGAAAGGGGGTCTCATCACGAGCCAACCTTCTCATTTCCACTAGGTATTTGTGTGTGACATTGCCATTATCGGGTCACCACGCCAGGGCAATGACCCTCAACCTCTCCCTAAAATTATGAAAGAATAAAAGAATGGAAAATAATGGGCTTGGAAAAAGTGCATTCCGGACGAAGGTACCACACACCCTCTACAAAGGCACCCATAAATGAGACACTACGACCCCTTGTATGTCATAAGCCCTATGCCCATTGATTCTTGATCCCAACTACTTCACCCACTTTACATGGCTTAGAGAGGGATCTCCTAGAAACTTTTCTTGACCTAGGGAAAGATCTACCCAATAGGACACCTCATCAAACCTCCCATATTCAAGCTTGACAAGTCGCATAGTGTCTTTGAGAAATTAATTGTTTGATATAGTGATCTTTGATGCACATGCTTGGGTGGCTCATTTATGGATTGGATTCACTTATCATGATGTTATGAATTGATATCCTTGGAGGGTGTGCTCATTTGTCTTTGTAGGACCTAGTTGGTGGATAGATTTGGGAGAAAAATCCTATCTTGGGCTTCCATGGGGCTACAAGCCCACAGGTTGGATGCTAAGAGCCTGCATGCTAGATGAGAAGTATCATACTTGGAAGGCCTTGAATAGGACTTGTATGACATAGCCTAGCCCCCACATGCCAAACGTTTTTCCTAGGAGAGGCAAAACATCATTCCTAGAGGCATGACATCACCTAGGGGGGTTAGGGCTTGGTGGTGAGGTGACATACATTGGCACTTGGATGTTTTGAAGGGGCTTGACCCTTCATCATGAAGGAAGTTGTTGCATGCTTCACATGTGGCTTTGGGAAGCCTCTTTACTCCTCTCCATCACCAACGACCTCCTCCAAATGCAAAAACGTCCCCTAAAGAGGTGACGTCCTACTAAAATCAGGGTTTTATTTGTGCAAAAGTGAAACTTTAATGAATTTTTTAATATTACTTTGTTAAAGGGGGAAAGATTAGGGTTGTTGACCCCTAGTCTTGTGGTTTACCCCTTAATATATGGACAAGTCACCTTAGTGACATTTTGTATAAATAAGAGATCATAAGATCTCATTTGGACATAACTCTCCTTCTTGTGAGAAGTATTGGTCCAAAAATTTCTCTACACTTGGAGTTTTTGCCTCTTGTGCTATGGAAATTTGCTTTTTGGTTATGGTTTGATGAAGATGATGGTGCACTATCTCTAGGAGGTGATTCTCTTATTTTTATGGAGGTTTACTTTGGCACCTAAATGCCTTTTCTTGAATGGTATGGTCTCTCTACCTTGTTATTATCATTTATTATTCAAGATTAGGTGGTTTTGGCCAAGGATATATTGGAAGTATAAGGGCATACACCCCTATCCTAGTTTCCACCATAATTGTTAAGCTTTTAAAATTGTTTTGCAAGGGTTTAGTTGAGGAAGTAAGAGGATTTACACCCCTCATATTTAAACCCTAGAAAGGTTAATTGCCTTGGGAAGTAAGATGGTTTACACCCCCAAGGATTTAGTAACCCTAGATATTTCTTTTTGACCCCATTAAGCCATAACTAAAGGCACTAATCTTGCATTGTAGAAACAAAATATTGCATTGGAAAACATAATTTTTGGTCATTTTTACTTCTTGCAAAGTGGATTGTATTCCTTGTACCTTGGGCACCTCACAACCAATAGGGTGTCCCCATCAAGGTGATACTTCTTTCTCCTGTTATAAAATTACATCTTCAGCCATTAAGGCTGCATAAACCCTAACTCATTTGCTTGAATAACTCTCTTATCAACCATTGGATTTTGCTCAAAGTTTGCACACTTATTCTTCTTGGTCTAGAGCACTTTTTGGAAAAGTTTGGGGGGTTTTCGGTGGCTGATTTTCTTGCTGTAATACATTGAATATAACGACCATAAGGATGATATAATTCATTGCAGACAAGTGTTTACAACAACCTTATCATTTTATGCTAGAATATTGGTTTTTCTGTTGGAATTACTAAGACAACTGAGAGGGGGGGGTGAATCAGTTGTAATTGAGCTTAAACAATTTTTATGTCTATTAAAATTATTAATATTTCTTCAAGTGATCATCAACAATATACAACATATGGAAAGTAAAAGTAAAGAGCATCAGTCACACATAAGGTATACCCAGAGACAAATTTTTCACGAGGAAACCCATAAAGGGAGAAAACCTCTTCTTCTTTGAAATGATAGACAGTATTTTAAGTTCTATACATCATCTATAATTGAGCACCAACTCAATATGAGGCTGCTACCTCTGTTTTACAAGCTACAACTTGTTTGAGAGCACCAACTCTCTGGTTTCTCTAGCACCCACTAGAAGGAAGCACCAACTCCCTTAATGTTCCGGCACCAACTGGATGGAAGCACCAACTTCCAGTTACACAGGCTCCAACCTGTATAGAGAAGACTTTTTCTCCCTTGCACCACCCTGCCACCCTGGTTTCTCTGGCTGCAACCAGATGAAAGCTACAACTTCCTATGTTCAAGTTCTCGCTTCAACCTCTGAGGACAACAGTCCTCCCGAGCACCTCCCAACTTCCCTAAAATATGAATAAATAAGTAAACAGTCAACTACACAGATTAATCAGTTCTTACCAATGTCTCTTTGTTCTGTAAATCTGGTCTTCTTCTAACTGTTCTGCAATTCTTCTCTTCCTCTGTCTGTTCCTCAGGTCTGCTCTGCATCAACTTCTTCTTTTATTTTGCTCAACTTCAAGTTTTCTTTCATTATCTGTTACTCTTCCCTGAGCTTCATCTCACACTGTCCATATTTTCAATCTCACTCTCCGCTCTATGATTTTTCTTTTCTTACAGTTTCATTCATTTTCATCCAGAACAACCGCACGTGCATTGTCTGTCTCATTTCCTTTTATTCACACCTCCCCGACGGTTCCACTTCCCATTTCCTTAGACAAAACAAGGACAAGTGTCCGAGCAACTGAAACACTAACTGATTCACAATGATGAGTCCATTTTACTAACAGATTCGTAACTGAGGAGTTAACTGTGAGAGAGAAAAGTAGCCCTCCGATCTTCGTTCAAATTCACCTGCACGGTTGGATTGGCTTCATGAGATCTTGCATTCATTTCGGCATTTCTGTGGCTAAGCTTAGTACCTCTAGCTTCTACCTCCATCTTCCATCGATTTGATCAATGGCTATGACCACGCGCTTATGCATAAAGCGCTTTCGCGATTTCTCATTTCGTGATTTTCAACACTATGCCGCGTTGAACCCAAGTCAGCGAAATTTTGATCGCTTGCCACATGTCCTATGATTCCACGGTCCAGATCTGATCTTGATTCAACGGCTGCGATTGAATCATGATTTTGCATATCACGATTGCTGCATTGTTTTCTTTGCATCTCCATGTCGTGATTCGCGAAACTCCATTATGGGGTTAGATCAATGGTTCAGATCTGGTCTTGATTCAACGACTGAGATTGAATCACGATTTTGACATTCTTGATGTTCGGTGTTTTTGTCACTTCAAAGTCCCGATCCACGAAACTCCGTAATGGAGTCGAATCAATGGTCCAGATCACATCTTGATCTGACGGCTCAGATTAAATCACGATTTCGCATATCGCGACATCGAGATTCCTGTTGTTAATAGTCTTTGACATCTCGAACAATCGATCCCCGAAACTCCGACATGGACTTGAATCAACGGTCCAGATTCAACCTTAATCTGATGACTCAGATTAAATTGCGATTTCGCATATCGCGACATCGGGATTCCTGTTGTTAATAATCTTTGACATCTCAAACAATTGATCCCCGAAACTCCGACATGGACTTGAATCAATGGTCCAGATTCAACCTTAATCTGATGACTCATATTAAATCGCGATTTTGCATATTGCAATATCGAGAGGTTAGGGAACCCTGTTCCTTTGACTCTCCCGTCAGCGAAATGACAATCTATCCCCACATGTTTTTCCTGATGATGGACGATCCTCCTTCTTTCGGGATTTTGTGAGCCCCGCTACTCCTTGCACTTTAAAGAACGTGTAGGTTCTCCTTGATCCAATGATGATCGGGTCCTACGTTTGGATCTAACGTCTGAGATCTGTCCTCCTCTTCAACACTCTTCTTGTCTACATTCAGATCTGATGGCCCTCGTTCTTTCGGGAATTTTGAATGGGGTCCAACGATCAGATATGCTTCTCAAACCTTACGGGCCTACCTCTTCAGCGTGATCTTATTCAGATCTGACGACCATCGGGAATTCATGAAGGGATCCAACGAACACGGTTGTTACTCTTCCCCGATTATCACTGCACCGCTGATCATCGCAGTTGTACTCAAGCCATCATCACTACTATACTTGCCATACTTCTGTTTGCCTGTCTGTTACAAACTTCTTGTACTCATGCCATCTTCATTGTTGTACTTTCCATCAATGAAAAGCATTCACTGTCTGTTAAAATATTTGCCAACAATATCCCCCTTTGGCATTGATTGAAACACAAGCACCCACATGCATTTGGACTCGACTCTTCTCCCGAACTCTTTTCTCCCCCTTTGACATCAATGTCAAAAAAAAAATAAAAAAAATTCTTCCCCTGATCTTGTTGCAAAACATACTCCCCCTGTCGACTACAAGCACCTTGAAAGTACACCAGATATTCAATAAGTACTGCCCCTGACCAGGTGAGCAGATTAGACACATGAAGTTATAACCCCCAACTTTTGACGAAGATATCCAAAAGGGGTCGCTGCTAATGGTTTAGTAAAAATATCAGCAATTTGTTCTGTAGAAGGTATATAATTCAGTTGAACAATTCTGTTTGTAACTTGTTCTCTGAGAAAATGGTACTTTATTGGAATATGCTTAGTCTTGGAATGGAGAATAGGATTCCTAGAGACACTAATGGCACTGGTGTTATCACAATGAATTGGAATAGGATCAGTGTAAGTTACCTTCAGATCTGCAAGAGTTTGTATCATCCATAAAATTTGTGTGCATCAAGTAGAAACAACAATGTATTCTGCTTCTGTAGTGGATAATGAAATGGATCCTTGCTTTTTACTAAGCCATGCAACTAATGAGTCACCCAGAAAGAATTCTCCTCCATTGGTGCTTTTTCTCTCATCAACACAGTTTGCCCAGTCTGCATCTGAATAAGCAGTTAACTGGAAATTTTGATTTCTAGGATACCACAGACCATAAGTCATTGTTCCCTTCAAGTATTTAAATATCCTTTTGACAGCTACCAAA